>JAOXJP010016015.1:0-47280 GCA_025762735.1 Platanus orientalis | reverse complement strand
GTGTGATAAACGAATACCACTAAAATTAAAGGAAAAATTCTATAAGACAGCTATAAGACCAGCCATGCTTTATGGAGTAGAATGTTGGGCAACCAACAAATAACAGGTACATAAAATGTGTGTGGCTGAAATGAGGATGTTGAGATGGATGAGTGGTAAGACTAGAAAGGATAAAATTAGGAATGAGTTCATTCGTGGGAGTTTAGGGGTAGTACCAATAGGTGATAAAATGCGGGAAAGTCGATTGAAATGGTTTGGGCATGTGCAACGAAAACCAATGACTGCACCAGTGAGGTGGATTGAGATAATACAAGTTGAAGGTGCTAGAAGGACTAAAGGAAGGCCAAAATTGACCTGGGTGGAAGTAGTAAAGAGGGATATGGCAGCTTGTAATTTAACAGCAGATAAGACCCTAAACAAAGCGGAATGGCGGAACAGGATTCGTGTAGCCAACCCCAAATAGTTGGAATAAGGCTGTTGGTTGTTGTTGTTGTTGTTTCTTCATGATGTTGGACTGCTCTCATTCAATGATTAGCCATTAAAAAATATTCAATGACTGGTCATTATGTAATGTTCATATCATTAATGATTAGTTATTGAATAATCATTAAATGATTAGCCGTTACGTAATGTCCCTATCATTGAGTAATTAGCTGTTGTGATCTCCATAATGCCCTACACGTTGCGGTTGTTATAAAAATATTTCTTTAATACTTTTATTATCTTTCCATATATGAACAAATTTGAATATTTTTATAAATAAATTATTTAGTTAATGTTTTTAATTTCTTACAATATTGACAATATGATAATAATAGAATATAATTATACATGTTTCAAATATTTAATTGGAGCTTTGTAAGAAAGTAATAAATAATTACTTAAATAAAGATTTAAATATTTTGAATCTTCAATTGAAAATTCAAAATATAACAACTTTTTTTTCCCCCCAAAAATAAGGTCATTAGCAAACATTATATGAGAGATGGAGAGGGCACTGGGCCTATCTATTTATGCGTAATCCTTGGAGCTAGTGTAAAGCCTCCATTTTTTTAAAAGATTCTAGATAAGATTTAAGCACATTGAATAAATAGATAAGGGGATGATGGATAGCCCTGCCTTCCTTTTGTTGGTTTGAAAAAGCCTTGAGGAGTTCCATTAATGATAATTGAAAAGAGGTAAATGTGCCTTAGACAATAATCAACTCCGTTACTTGTTGGTTGAAACTGAATTTAAGCAAAGATGATTTAAGGAATCTCCACTCCATCTTATCATAAGCTTTTGACAAATCAATTTTAAGTGCAAGTGCACATTTTCTTTTGTTTATTTTTTCTATCGAGTGAAAGAGTTCACCAGTTGTAACAATATTCTTCACGATTTGACGACCTATAATAAATGCTGCAAGATCACCCTGTCAATTATAGGCCTAATTATATTTGTTATTATTTTCACCACTTATTTAAACGTGACATTGCAAAGCGAAATAGGCTCTATATTCCGCCAACATTTCATTGTTTTTTTTTTTTTTTTTTGGGAATCAATGCTGCACTTGGAGGGTAGCTTTGGTTCTGAAAACAGTCTTGTACAAATCTAATCACATTCTCCCTTGTCATCTCCCAAGATTGTTGGTAGAATATGATCAAGTTACCATATGAGCGTGGGGCTTTTAATGGATCCAGAAAGCATAACACTTCTTTTATCTCATTTGTTGTGGGAATTCTGCTAAATTTTCCAATATCTCATTTTTTAATCCATGAGCTTTTTATACTTATCTTTAAATATTCAATCAACCAAACGTGACTATCTTGACTCATGATTAACTCACTTGAGTTGCAAAATTTGGGGTGGAGGGAGTTTGAGTTATAATTTATTATTTCCAATCTTGGTTATATCAAACTTTCTAAATTAGTTTCTAACGTCTAATGCAAATTATTATTTGAAAAATATGTTACAAATGAAAATGGTATAAGTTCAAATGGACAAAAACTATGGAATATAGCATCAACAATTCCAATGTCTTGCAACAACATGACAAATAATTCAGCTTATAACCAAACGCATTATAAATCAAACAATATGCAATCCCCCTTGTACCCACATCAATACATTTTATGTAGAAAATTTTGAAGTAGTAAACCAATGCTGAGTATCTTCAACATCGGTCGAGCAGTTTCATAAATATTTTTATCTGAACACAAGTCAATCACAATTCTATACAATCGTGCTAAGACCAAAAGAAGAAGAAAAAGAAGAAAAAGAAAAGAAAAACACTGTAAATTGTAATGACCTCCAATAATATTGCTTTTTGTGAGCTCGATTCAATGCGAAATCTATGTAAATAAGCAGTTATTCAAGCATTAACAAGAAAATTGAATCTACAAAAGCAAGTAAAATAATAACATATTGTTTAAAAAAATCAATGCACGAGTCACTATCCTTAAAATGGATTCACCCCCTTTTTGTACAATTACATATAGATTCAATAATGAACCAACATTTCACCTTTAGGATTCAATGACTTAGGTCTTCTCTTACATGCCTTGCATTGCATGTAAGATGCTACTCTTGTTAACACTTCAGAACTCTATGACGGTAGGAAAACAAAACGAAGATTGGATTATTTAAAGAACAGTCAAAGAAGATAGGTTGAAGAAGATGTTTCTGTTCTCCATATTTATCTACTTTGAGAATGAATCGAATGCTCTTCCTAATAATAGCAGTGAATCCAACATCATGTACATACCTTGTCGAGTATAGACATAAAAAAAGAGGAATGATTAGCTGTAGTAAAATTTGCTGTAGTTTTTTGTAACACAGCAAAAAGCTTGGGTATTTTATTTTTTTAACATGGGTTATTTTGTATTTAACACAAGACCCTTGTCTTTTAGCGATATTTTTTTTCATGATATAAAAAACTACAGCAAATTTTGCTATAACTGATCGTTTGGCATAAAAGAGGATAAATAATTGATGCAACATAATAGATCTTAAGCTTAAACCTTAATCTCAATGTTAATGTTTTATGAAGACGGTACCAGTTTACTAAGTTATTAAAGTTTGTTGGTGTAGTGTCATAGATCTAGGTTCAAAAACCCGTCTTCATCTATTTACCTATAAAAAAAAAGGTATTTTGTAAAATTTATGATCTACCTTGGGACCTGGTGAAATCAATAGGATTGGGTTTAGGCATACTATTTAAATGAAATTTCGGAGATAGACCATTTTCGAAACCTAATATAGTGGACCCATGCTTTTGTTCATGCTACAAAAAAATTGCCTCAGCTGATCATTCCTAGGAAAAAAAAAAAACCCCCCAAAACGCAAAGTAGAAACTTTTTATTTATTCTCCTTTTTTTTTTTTTTTTGGTAGAACTATTTATTCTCCTTCTTGGGTTAAACGATTTTTTTTCTTTTTCAATCTTTATCCTTCAATCCTAGCCTTTACAGGCAACAGCGGGTTAGATCAATGGGGCTGGGTTATGATCGAATGCTGACACGACATGTGTTCACATTTTGTGCTTAAAACAATTCATTATTTTGTGTCCCGGCACTGGGCAGACACGACGCTCACGTCCCGGAAAACAGCCCCCCATCTATCTACTTTTTAATACAGTTCTCTGATCCTCTCTACCTCATCTCTCTCTCTCAATGGCGATGCCTCAGCACCACTTCCAACAGCAACACCAGCAAGAATCCAAACCCTTCAGGTAAGAAAGTTCAGCAGAAAAGAATCCGATTCCAATTTCTTTCCAACCCTATCAAATATACTGGTTTAATCCATTTCCCCCCCCCCCCCCCTTTTATTCTATAAGCATGATTTTTTTTTGTCTGCTTTTTGGATTTGATTTCAGAAATTTGTTGACCGTGGATGGTCAGATGTCCGCACCGATCGCCTTTACCAACCCTGCAAATTTCGCCGAACGATCTCATCCTCAATACATTCCTCCCTGTAAGTTTTCTTTCTTTCCGAGATTTTCATTAACTCTGATGTTTTAGTCGAATTCTATTGACATTGTTTCTATTTTGATAGTCCATGTCGTCGGATTAGCTCCCGCTCCGATTCCTGCAACGGACGCCGGTGGCAGCGATCTGCGATGGAATAACTCTTCCGAGCCGAAGAAGAAAAGATTGAAAGAGGAGGATTTGTTGGAGAACAACTCGCAGATATCGTCGGTGGATTTCCTGCAAACGCGATCGGTTTCAACGGGGCTAGGGTTGTCGCTCGACGATAGGCGTATGGCTTCTTCGGGAGATTCGCCGGTTTCCTCCCTCTTTGATGACGAGATTGATAGGGAGTTGCAGAGAATGGACGCAGAATTGGATCGATTCGTCAAACTTCAGGTCTGCTTTCTTATGAGACATTTTTCCCCTTGATATTGATTTCCTTAGAAAAAGAAAAGAAAACTGGTGTAGATATTTTTGCTAAAACTCTTACCGGATGGTTTCGAGACATACTGCCGTGAAACCTGTTCGCCATCAGCCATATTGATGTCCAATAAGCCGTGGTGCTTTGATATCTTAATTTCTATGGCTTATCTGTTAGTTGCAAAATGTCTTCATCATTTCGAGGCTGTCCGGCAGAGGTTGTGTTTTTAATTTTTATTGCTTGCAGACTTATCTAGAGAGTGCTGACATGATATGTGCTCTTTCACGGAGACAATAAATAATAAAAATAAAGATTGAAAAAGGAATTTTCTTTTTGGCTACTTCATTCAAGGTTATGATATCTGATTTTGAGTTTGTTAGTAATTTAATTGAGAAACACTAGCACAAAACTTTGAATATGGAAATGATAATTCTTAGGAATTGGTTTTCTTGTTGATACTTTTTGTCTTCACTGGTTTTCACACTAATAGGGTGAGCAAATGAGACGAGCTATCCTAGAGAAGGTTCAGGCGAACCAACTCCATACTCTCTCATTTGCTGAAGAAAGGATCCTTCAAAAGCTCCGTGAGAAAGAAGCAGAAGTGGAAGACATTAACAGGAAGAATGTTGAGCTTGAAGAGCGAATGAAACGGTTGAGTATAGAAGCGGGTGTTTGGCAACACAGAGCTAAGTGCAATGAGAACACAATCAGCACCCTTAAGTTCAATCTCCAGCAAGTCTTTGCACAGAGCAGAGACAGCAAGGAAGGGTGTGGTGACAGTGAGATTGATGACACAGCTTCTTGCTGCAATGGACGGGCTATTGATTTTAACATGGTTTGCAAGGAGAACAAGGATTTGAAGGAGTTAATGGTTTGTAAGGTATGCAGAGTCAATGAAGTGTGCATGCTTTTGTGGCCTTGCAAGCATCTATGCCTGTGTAAAAATTGTGAGAGTAAGCTTAACTTCTGTCCCCTATGTCAGAACTCAAAGCTTATGAGCATGGAGGTCTTTATGTAATGCGATGGCTTGAATATGATATTAAAGTGACATATAATCAATCGTGTCTATCCTGATGATTGTTTTCATACCTTTAGCTTTTCCTTTCCTGTTGTATTCTTCATTTTTTTTTTATCACACCTTGTGTCTTAGGAGTTGACCACATTGCTGGGTTAGCATTCTCCTACTAATTGGTGGAAATTGTATATGTATGTTATTTGTATTCATAGTTGGGATTGATAGCCTTGGGCATGTCCTTTTCTGCTTAATGAATATTTTTGTATCTAAACTCAATGACTGTAAATGAAATGTTGCAAAAGAAATATCAGCAGGTCCTGTAGCTAATGAAGTTTTTATTTGTCAGAGTATTCACTTGAGTGTTGTTATCATTCCCAACCTAATTGTTAGCAATGATATTAGGATTTCTGCGTGTCCATCTTTTATCTAATGATTATGTTACTATTATTTTGATTTTCTGTATCGAATAGGAAAGAGTGATCTTATTGGACAAACTCAGCTTTGTTAACTTTTGAATTAGACATAATGACCACTTAATTCATAATTAACAAAATATGAGGTTAGTAACTGTTAATGTTCACTTTAATGATGGAGCCAATGGCATGTGGTGATAATTGATGGATACTCTTCTAATCTGTTTCTTGGTTAAAACTTAAAATCCTGACTGCAGCAAGGGATGCTATAATATCAAGAATATAAATATCTACATACATGTTTTTTTTTGTACCATTTATTTTTTGTTTTTAAATTTGGGGACTAGAATGTTTATTGCTGTAGGATGCCAATTTGTATAATTTATGCACGACGTCCTCATGAATGTATACTTGTATTTTTTATCATCTGTGTTGCACATAGATGTATTAATATAATTTCTTGACATCGTTTGACTTTGTAACCAAGCATTACCAGAGAGAGCTCAATGAGGTACTTTATTTAAGTACTTTGGGCAACTGACTTGCTAGATCAATCTAGAAAGATTTTTTTCTTTCAGAGAGTCCGGGTGAATTTCAGGTGGGGCCCATAGAAAGACCAATGATCCAACTGATACTACAATTCAGAAGGCCAAAATAAGCCCTATGGTTGGAATGGTGTAGTTCAATTCCATCTGGATTTTAAATTATTTCAAAATCTCCAAAACATTCCATGTAGGGGTGTTTTTCGTACTGCAATCTTAAAATATTTATTTGGTTACAGATTCATGTGTGGTCTGTTTTATTTTAGTTTGAATTTAATTTGAGAGCCAGTTTATGAACGAAGTGTGGAATATGCTGCTGCTAGAAGTAGGGATGTTGTGGGTGTTTCCAATGGATGTAAAAGAGCTAGTGAACAATTGGAAGCTCATGAGGCCCTCTAGGAAGAGGAGATGTCTTTGGAGACTGATGGTGCCTGTGATTTGGTGGTCTATCCAGTTAGAAAGAAACCAATGAGTTTTTGAGAACCATACTCAACCGTTTCTTATTGTGTTTAAGATGGCTAAAGAGAGAAGTTGTTTTGGGCTGTAAGCTGTACTGAATTTTAGATGATTCTTTTGTTCATATCAAACATGGATGGGGAGACATTTTGAGAGACCCAATCTGATTTTTTATTGCCCATGTGGCAGGATGGGTTCTCTTTGTTTTTGTTTTCTTCTTGGGGATCCCTTATCCCCACTTCTTAATGAAATATTTTTTTCTATAACAAAAGACAGTTTAGGATGAATTGATTAATTCCAAATAAAAGCAGTTCTTGACTTGTTCAGAATCCATTTGGTATTGAGTTTGAGTTGTTATGGGAGTCAAAATGTAGGCTGATGTGTGGAATCCTATATTAGGACCTCTAACTTTTTTTCTTCTTTTCGCTCTCTCTCTCTTTCAATAAAGTTTTGCCTTATCTTCTTCTTCTTCTTCTTCTTCTTCTTTTCCCATAAGTGAATGAAGAATCAGTTAATGCTCTGGCATATTGATCTGATGCTGATTTCAGATCCTCTTTGTTTGGAAGGTGCTGATCCTTATAAGAGCCTTTAGGTGTTGATTCATAGTAGTGGTGCTGATTCCCATGGGGTTTGTCCTTTCCCTTTGTTTTCTATTTCTCTTTTACTTTATATTTAGTGCTTGCTGAGTTTATTTACTCATTAATATCTAATTAGGTAGTGAAGGAAGATTTGATGAAAACTATTGAGGATTTTGTTGTCTCCGACTTCTTGGGAGGGGCATTCCAAATTCGAGACTACAACCTATTGGCCTAGTGGGGAGTCTTTATAAAATCATCTCCAAGCTGTTGGTCGACAGGTTAAGATCGGTTCTTCATTTGATTATCTCAGGTTTTCAAAGGGCATTTATTGAAGGTCGTCAAATTCTGGACGGGGTTTTGATGGCCAACGAGGTTATTGATTCAATCCTCAAAGACGGGTCTTGCGTAGTCCTTCGCAAGCTGGATTGGAAAAAGCCTATCACAGAGTTAATTGGGATTTTATGGATTATATGATGCGAAGGATGAGATTTGATTTAAAATGGAGGACTTGGATGAAAAAATGCTATGGTTCGGTTTCTTTTTCCATTTTGTTGAACGATGATTTTGTAAACTATTTTAGGAGCTCTAGGGGCTTGAGAATAGGTGATCCACTATTACTGTTCCTTTTCTTAATTGTGTTTGAGGCATTTGGTGCGATGCTTGCTAAAGCTTTTCAAGGGGGGCTGTTTGATTGAAGGGATCCCAATGGGTAGGGATGGTATGGTTGTCTCGTACCTTTGATTTGCAGATGATACCCTGGTGTTATGTAGGGGCTCCACCAACCAAATGTGTCTTCTACGGTGTGTCATTAGATGTTTTGAATTGGTGTTTGGTTTAAAGGTTAATTTATCCAAAAGTAGGCTTTTTGTAGTGGGCCAAATCCCTAATATCGATGTCATGGCAGAGATTTTGGGTTGTCAGGTGGATTCCCTCCCTTCCACCTATCTCGGCCTTCCCCTAAGAGCTCCATAGAAAAGGAAATAATCTTGGACTCCGGTCCTCAATAGAATCCAGAGGAGATTGGCAAGTTGGAAAGGCATGTACCTATCCAAGGGGGGTAAGCTCACTCTCATCAAATCTGTGCTTTTAGTCTTCCTACTTATTATCTACCCCTCTTTGTTATCCCATCTTCAGTTGTCTATGCGATTGAGAAGATGCATAGATTGTTCTTACGGGAGAGATGGAAAGGGTCTGATGGTCTTCATCTTGTTGCTTGGAGCGAGGTTTGTAAACCTGTGAATCTTGAAGGGTTAGGTATTAGAAGAATTCGGGAGGGTTAGGTATTAGAAGAATTCGGGATTTTAATATAACTTTCCTTTCAAAATGGCTGTAGAGATTTGGGATGGAAGATAATAACCTTTGGAGGAGAATTATTGCTGATAAATATGGGCTGATTAATAAGTGGGAAACCAAAAAGGTGTCTACAACCCATGGTGTAGGCTTATGGAGAGGTATTTCCTTGCAATCAGAGTGTTTCAAACTGATGGTTCTATGAATATAGGTAGTGCCACCGATTCTTTCTTTTGGCTTAATAGATGGTGTAGCCCTAGACCTCTTAAGGAAGAAGCCCCTTTTTGATTTTCAATCTAGCCTTGAACAAGTAGGCCTTGGCGGCTGATTATTGGGTTGATGATATTACCCCGAATAGATGGAATATGCAACTCAAGACGGCATTTAAATGACTGAGAAATTGATCCTGGGCGTGCTAGGGTCGACAGTTGTAGATGGCTTCCTGCAAAGGACGATTCCTTATCAGTGAGATCTTCTTATGGATATTTGGAGCCGAGGGGGGACGATGATTTCAATTGGGTTGGGCTTTGGAAAATTAAAGCACCGTCCAAAGTTCTCTTTTTTACTTGGACGACGTTGAAAGCTCGCATCCCTACCTTAAATTTCCATCGAAAGAGGGGCTCTATCTTGCTAAATATGTGTCCCCTCTATAAGGGTGATGCAGAGTCGGTAGATCATATTTTGTTGCATTGCCCCTTTATGTGTGAGATTTGGTCCTCCATGTTATTCGAAGCTAATATTTCTTGGGTCCTTCTTGACTGCCCCTCTTTTTTTTCAGCAATGGTCTTTTCTTTCAAGGCGTTGTAAGGGTCGGGTTTTGTGGCGCTTGCTCTTACCGGCAGTTTAATGGTCGATTTGGCTTGAGAGAAACCAATATATCTTTGAAAATTATGCGGAGCCTTCTTTTAACATTCTTAGAAAAGCTAAAGATATATGTTTCTTGTGGGATAGTAATTGTAAAGTGTTCGAGGGATGGTCCCTTGTTGATATTAAGAGCAATTGGGCTAACATTATGAGAGGTGGTTAGCCCCCGTTGTATTTTTGTTGGGTTGTGGGGGGGATGTCTTATCCCCTCCTCTCCTTTTTTCTTTCAATAATATGTCTTTGTTTTATAAAAAAAAAAAAAAAAAAAAAAAAAAAAAAAAGAATAAAAAAAATTTAAGTATTTGATTTGATTAATTTTGCATAAACACCATAACCGAGTACCATATCATTATTTATCCATCTCCTTCTCTATTGTTTGTTGTTTAGAATAGTTTTAATCGCAGTTTTTCTTATTTATGAAATCCATACCCTATTTTACAGATGGCTGGAATTATAGTTGCTGATTTTTTATCATTAAAATTCTGGTTTACTCTTATTTGTTTTTTCATAGTTATTTAGTTTCATCTCTATTATTCTCTACCTCAATCCTTGACTATAGGGGTTTTAATTGCTTTGTCTTCCATTCCACTTGATAGTTGTTACATCAGTTTGGTATCTGAGCCTAGGTTTCAACACCCATTAAAACTGGGATTAACACATTTTTTATTAGTAGGTGAAGACGGGAACTAGGGTTGTGGGAACTTCACTCCAGCCAATTAGGAATCCTTCTATCAAGGAATGCTCAATTGCTTTGCTCATAAGGGGCACTAAAAGCATCTGCCACAAGAGTGAAAAGGGATGGAGATAACGGATCACCTTGTTGCAGTCCCCTAGAGGATCGAAAGAACCCCTTAGAAACTTCATTCAACATTATAGAGAAATGAGGATTATCCAAACTCCCATAATCCAACTTATCCACCTATTCCCAAACCCTTTCTTCTTCATCACCCACTTTAGGAATTCCCAGTCCTCTCTATCATATGCTTTCTCTAAGTCGATTTTACATACCAAATCCGCTTTCTTAGACTTCCTCTTCTAATCCACACATTCATTTGCAATGAGAATTTCATCCATGATTTGCCTCCCTTTAACAAACATGCCTTGGGTATTTGAGTTTATCTTCTCCATCACACCCCTAATCCTTAAAGACAAAACTTTGGTAATGATTTTATAGAGGCCATCAGAATTCGGAAAAAAAATCCTTTGCATCCTCTTTTTTTGGGATAAGCACAATAAACGGTGTATTAACCCTTTTGTTGATTCTTCCCTTATCAAAAACTCTGCAAATACCTTCATCAGGTCCTTTTTAATGATGTCCCAACATTCCTGGTAAAATGCTACATAAAATGAGTGTGGCTGAAATGAGGATGTTGAGATGGATGAGTGGCAAGACTAGAAATTGTAGAATTAGGAATGAATCCATTTGCAAGAGCTTAGGTGTAGTACCAATAGTTGATAAAATGAAAGAAAGTCGATTGAGATGGTTTGGTCATGTGCAACGTAGACCAATGACTGCACTGGTGAGAAGGGGTGAGACGATGCAAATTGAAGGGGCTAGAAGGACAAGAGGAAGGCCAAAATTGACTTAGGTTGAAATAGTAAGGAGAGACATTGTAGCTTGTAATTTAACGGCTAATATGGCCCTAAATAGAGTGGAAGGGCGGAACATGGTTCATGTATCCGACCCCAAAAAGTTGGGATAAGACTGTTTGTTGTTGATAAGGATATTGTTGATTCTGTATATGTAAATAATCCATTAGTTGTTGATGTTATGTATCTTTTCACTTCCATAGATGGCTTCAAGTTCAGGTTTTTTTTTCTTTGGGGGGGGGGGATAAAATACGAAAAATTTATAAAGGAAAGAGAAGAAAAAAAATGCAATAAGAGGGGAGGAACTCCCTTAAATGCCACAATCTGGCATTTCACAGCTCTAAAAGAAAGACAACAACTCCACCCCCCAATTCACAAGCTCATCAGCTAGGGCATTATAATCCCTAGAGATATGAACATCATCAAGTGGTAGTAGTGTATGGTATTTGCCAAGGATAAGGAAATAGGGAGGTGTAATTTTTGTGGAAAAAGTTTGTGTGGGGGGAATGAATAGGTTGAAGCAGCTCCTTGCACTCTTGAGCGTTGATGTCAGTTGGTGCTTGAAAGTACTTAAAGAGGTTATGCAGCTGATGCAGACGCACATGAGGAAAGGTGCTAAAGCAAAACAGGTTGAGAAAAGGAAATGGTGCAAGAGTAGCTTAGGGTGTGTAGGGATGATGATGACGAGGATGCATATGCTTGGGATGTAGTGGGTGATGAAGATTTGGATAGGTTGTGAAGAGAGTAGCTCATTAAAGCATTGAAAAAGAGTCAGATAACTGCTTTTTAGTATGAGAGGTACATATTTTTTGTTTCTGGCCCTCCCAGTGGCATAGGAGGGAAGGTTCTTCTCAGTATTAGGTAGGGGATAGTTCATGCCTTAATTTTTGGGCAAAGTGAGAGTGTTAGAGAGCCCATATATCTGGAGGAAGAGAGGGCCCACAAGGCCTAGGGAGAGCCACATCTAGATGGTAGTGGACAGACATAGGTGCTTTGACAAAAGAGGGTGCAAAGTAGAAAAGATCGAAAGACATGTTTAATAAGCAATCGACTGAAGATATGGGGACAAGAGTATACAAGTGGATGCAATATTCTGCCATACCATATTTTCAGCCCATGATTGATACTAGTGCAAAGGTTAGGCTAGGGATACGAGACCCCATTCCCCTATCAGTCGAGCACTACCTATCTAAATAAATAAGTTGAGGAGTTAAAAGTCATATATTCAGAACTTGATGAACTGGTGCAAATTTGGATGCACCATCATGTTTAATGGTTGGACTACAAGGACAAAGAAGCCATTGATAAACTTCATGGTATGTAGTGTTCACCATATGATATTCCACATATTAGTTGACAAACCATGCCATTTGAAAACGAAAGAATACATATTTAGGCTAATGGATCAGGTGGTGAATGAAGTGGGTAAGAACGTTTCTCAAGTTGTGATAGACAATAAGGCATGTTCAAAGTAGTAGGGAGTTACTTCTGATGAAGTAGCAACACTTATATTGGATCCCATGTGCTGTACATCATATTAACCTAATGTTTAGAGGACATTAGAAAAGTGAATGGTATGTAGGTGATCATTGACAAAGGTAGGAGAATAACATTCTTCATTTACAACATTGTAGCAACAATTAACATTATGAGGAAGTTTACAAAGGGCCGTAATTTGCTATGCCCAGGGATCATTAGGTTTGCCATTTAGCACATGGTATTGGAGAGCACTAGGGCATAAGCTGGCTCTCCAGATTTGTTTTATAAGGTTGCTAAATGGAGTGCTTCTTCTCAAATGGACTATATAGGGGAACACAATCCGGTGTAATTTAGGAGGTCCTCTTGTTTTTGCCTGTGGGGGTTTCCCTATGTCTGTCTTTGAGCTGTCCTGTATTTTAGTCTTGTATTCGTTTTTGTTTTCTTTGGCTGTTCTGCTTTGTTTCTCTCTGTTCTCTTTTTTCTCTTAATAAAGAGTGTTATTCATCAAAAAAAAAAAAAAGAAGAAGAATATTGGGAATAAATGACAAGATAGAGAAGAAATATGTCAAAAGAAATGTTGTATGGTACTCACTGAGTCCTTTTGGATTAGAATTGACAAGGTTTGTAGACCGATGAAACCTCTTGTAAAAGTCTTGAAGGTTGTGGATTAGGACACCTAGCCTATTATGCCCATTATTTATGAGGCAATGGATAGGGAAGTTGTTTATTTATGTAGGCAACAATAAAACATTACAACACACACACACACACACACACACACACATATATATATATTTGAATGGTGAAAATTTTATTAAGAAGCATAAAAGAATAAATAGGAATACAGGAAAAAATTTCAATAGCGGTGGGTAATTCCAAAGGAGTTGCGACTTCTTTTGGAGTGTTGGAAGATCAATGCTTTCTCTGTACGAGGGAATTGGATTTGGCAACTAATTTCGGCGGCTATATGTTGGTCTATATGGTTGGAGCGGAATAGAAGGGTCTTCGAGGGTCATGTTGAGCGTTTCAGCCTTTCAGGTGTATAAAAGAGCCAAAGACTCGATTTCCTTTTGGGCTCCTCTTTGTAAAGATTGTGGTGATCTTAGGGCCGGGGACCTTTCTAGGGACTGGAATGGTGTGATTGGTTGTAATCCATTGTAATTTTGGATGGCCCCCGGGGGATGTCCAAGGGCTTTCTTTTTCGGTCCCTTTTTCTCTTGTTTTTGTTTCTTATTCTTTTGAGATTTCTTTTCCCTTTTCTCAATAAAATTTTTTTCTCATTAAAAATAAAAAAAAAAAAAAAAAAGGAAAAGAGCAAACGAAGAAATGAAAAAAAAAGAAGAAAAATCCCCCAAATGCATCACACCGAAGAACTAAGCGCTCATACACCAACAAAAATTCCACTCATCAAAATGAGGCA
This sequence comes from Platanus orientalis, assembly GCA_025762735.1. NCBI lineage: Eukaryota > Viridiplantae > Streptophyta > Magnoliopsida > Proteales > Platanaceae > Platanus > Platanus orientalis. The sequence goes on along the minus strand of JAOXJP010016015.1, from coordinate 33,267 downwards.
AAACATAAATCTACTCATGGAGTGGATACACTGGCCAAAACGATGGTGAAATGGTTGAAAGATAGGAGGACTTTAGCCTAAAAAATCTGCATATTCCACTCTTAATGGCCCCAAGATTTCCGACTGATTAGTTTGTTGGAAAGTTTCTACGAGTTGCTCTAAAAAAACTCGTACCTGGAGATTGGATGAGGTGATGTGCTATATAAATCTCTCCATCATAGGGATCTTTTAGAAGATGAGGCAATTACTAGACTGTTAATGGAAAACGAATGTATTGATTTGTGGATTAGACACAAAGGAGTGGTATACCAGATTGATATAGAAAAGACATATGATCATGTTAATTGGGAATTCCTGGATTATGTTATGTTGAGAATGTGTTTTGCCGTTTTGGGAAGTAACGGAGGAAATGAATTAAAGTATGTGTATCCACGGTGACCTTATCAGTAGGGTGAATGGTGCTTCTAAAGGATTCTTTTGAACTAGTAGGGGGTTAAGGTCAAGTGATCCACTCTCCCTTTTTCTCTTTAACATTGTGACAAGTTTTAAGCAGGCTGATTGGAAAAGGTGAGACTTGGGCTTGATAGAGGTCTGGCCGGTTGCTGCCAAGGGCCCGAGCATTTCCCTACTAATGATTCGATGCTTTTCTTGAGGCTGCAGTGAGTAATATGCAGAATATACAGGGAATACTGTTGATTTTTGAAACTATAGCTTGGCTGATTTGGCTTAAAGTCAATTTGAGGAAATGTAAGATGTTTGGGTTGGCAATATAGCAAATGTTGCGGAAGTAGCCAACATTCTTGGGTGTCAAACAATGACTCTTCCAACTACATATTTGGGTTTGCCATTGGGTGCGAAGTATAAATCTAAAGCTATAGGGGATATGGTTATTGAGAGAATGGAGAAGTGGTTGTCAGTGTGGATATCTTTCAAAGTGGGGGAAGATCATCTTGCTAAGGAGCATTCCATCTAGTCTGCTCCTGTATTTCTTATCTTTGTTTCTAGCCCCAAACTTGGTAATTCAGATGATGGAAAAAATTCACAGATATTTTCTTTTGGGCAACACTGAATTCATCTAATGGGATGGAAGAAGATAAGTGTGCCCCAGTGGATCAAGAGGGATTGGGCTTAAGACCAAACTTTATTGGCCAAGTTGCTTTGGCGTTTTGGGCAGGAAAGGAGTAGCTTGTGGAGGAAAATGATAGAATCCAAGTATGGAGCAAAATTGGGGATGGTATTCTGTAGTGCCAAATGGGTCTTTTGGTCATGGGGTTCAAAAAGGTATAGCTAGGGCCTACACACAATTTCTAGCAAGGGTTGCTTTTTATGTAGGGGAGGGGACGCAGGTTAGTGTTTGGAAGGATGTATGGTATGGCAACTCACCATTGGAGGTGGAATTCCTGATGCTATATCTTATTTATTTATTTATGAATAACAACTTTATAGAAGAGCAACAACAGAAAGAGCAGCAAAGTACAAGACCAAGAGGCTAGAAAGAGAAGATAACTAGGATATACAGTAGTAGAACAAGCCGAAGAGTTTAGGCCACATAAAAAATACTTGACTACTAGTCCTTTGTGATATCATTAATGGAGAAACCCACAAAATCCCAAGAGGCCATGGCCCACGAAGCAATCCCAAAAGTAATGGCTTCAATAACCTCGGGGTTGGTCTTGTTGACCCCATCAAATATTCTTCTATTACAATTCTTTCAGATTCCCTAGCAAATGCCGTGAAGAATTGCTAACCAAAATTTCCTACCTTTGGAATGAGAGGAAGGAACATGCTAGTGCCATAATAGATCAAACAAGTTGTGAGGCATAACCCAAGCCGGATGAAGAGAGGATAAAAAATTATTCCAAGGACGTCGGGAGAAGGGATAGTAAATCATAGTGTGGTCCCAGATTCTCCGTCCGACCTGCATAGGACACAAATATGCAAGGATCATGTGCCATATAGGGTCACCTCCTTTGGAGGAGATTCATGGTATTTATCTTGCTAAGAGAGGCAATCCAAAGAAAAGCTTTGACCCGAGGAGGGGAGAAACCGCTCTAGATGGATTTGAAGGGAAAAGGATATGGGGGAGGGGGGAGATGTCGGACTAGAAAGGAATTTGAGTAAGGATTTGGCTGGGTAGGACCCAAAAGGGTCTAAGTACCATGAATATCTGTCAGGGTAGGAAGGGGAAGGTCTAAAGTTCTTAAGAGAATTAGGGAGAAAAGGTAATCCGTCTCAGTTTGAGAAGATCTCCTGAAAATAGGAGATTTTAAGAAGGGCATGTGGATGAGTTTGAGAGAAGCTCAAGAATAGAGGCATTCCTAAGGATGGCAATGTGATATAATCTGGGGTAATGGGATAAAAGAGAAGAATCACTAATTCATACATGGTTCCAAAAGCTGACACGTGTACCATTTTCGATAACAAGAGATAGGTGAGGGTAAAGAAGAGGACAGACAACAATGATTCGCTTCCAGAGGATAGATGATCTAAAGGGAGCTGCAAGGTTGTGTGTAAAGAAGGAACTGTGCAAGAGCATTGTTGCAGGGAGGATGGAAATATTGCATGGGATTTGCATCTAAGAAGAACACTAAATGATTGGGAGATGGAGTCAGTGGCACGTCTTTTAGCAAGACTACACGGTATCTCCATTGGGAGGCAAGAGGATAGAGACAAGAGGTGATGGATGAGGGACAACAAAGGGGTTTTCTCCATAGCTTCTTATTAAAGGTTGCTCATGGGGGTGGAAGAAAATTTATTGTTTCAAGGCTCATATGGCGTTCTAAGCAGCTTTCCTTTTATGGGTGGTGAGTATGGGAAAGTCCTAATGGGGGATAACATTATTGTGAGGGGAATGCCAATCCTAAATTGGTATAGCTTGTGTTGTTCCAACTTCCAACTCCTGTGTCTCACATTTGTCCTACATTGCTCGGTAGCTCAATTGCTATTGAACTTTTTTATAGGCCGTTTCAAGTAGAGGTGGGTGATGCATGCTTCTATGATGGTGTTGTTAGGAGAATGGTGTCAAGGGTCCAAGTAAGCTCTTTGGTAGAGGGAAAAATAGTATGGAGATCCATTCCCATAGTGATGGTATGGATCATATGGCAAGAGAGGAACCATTGGGTTTTTGAGAATACAGCCTTGGACTTGCAAACACTCCCAAATCAAGCATTGTTTTTGTTGTATGCATGAATGCCCCATTTAAAGCTATTTTCACAATTCCCTTTGCATCAATGGATCTTTGATTGGGATCCAATTGTTTATACGCAGCATATTTTTTGGATAAGGGTGTAACTCTTTTGCATTCCTATTCCTTAATAGAGTTATCTTTGTCGAGAAAAAAAAGAATAGGCGCTCCACAATGATTTGCATAGTGTAAGTAATGTATTGATTCCATTCCACTATTAATTTCTGTAAATTGTTAAGTTGTTAAATATTATTTCTTCTTTGAGGGTGTGAATTTCATTGTTTTGTAGATTTATATGGCAATCTACTTAAATCTGGCGATCCAATAAAGTGAACATATGTCACTAGACAACATAGTTAGAACTGGCATAAAGAAAATGATATAGAGACTAGAACTAGATGTTGATAACTAGGGCTGTGCCATGAGAGAAGTTATCATATATTTAATTTTATTCAAATGTGTGTCATTTTAGACAAGATGCTAGTTTTAATGCTTAACTTCCATTGAAGCCAGAGGAGAATTTTCCTTGTGTCAAGGTTTGAAGTGTATGGCACCCATGTATGTATAAAATTTTGAGTTCTTATTAGGTAATGAATTATAAATATATTTTTCTTAGAGTGAAATTCAGTCTTTTTTATTACAATTGACTGGTGGAATTTTAAGGAGACATTACTCTTAGGGTATTAAAGGAATTAGAGCATGTTCTCTCTCATACATTCAAGGCAAAGGAACCATTTGGAGATAAAGAATTTGTATTAATTGGTATTGATTTACCACAATATGATGTTGAGGGTTTGCAACCTATTCTATATGACTTCAGATAAAGCCTACAAAAACCCCATCGACTTGAGCCATATATTCAAGGATGAGGACCCATTGGATACATGAATCCTTGAGGGTGAGTATCCATTGCTCAATGGGCGAGATACGAACTGGTTCAACCCAAGATTTGTGGGTGAGGATATTAAGGGTGGCGGCGGTACACAGGCTAGAGATGATGATTTTGATGACATCTACCGTGAGATGCCCATGACATTTTACTCTTCGGATGTTCTTGTTGGTGGTGCAATTGATGTTTGGACTTGAGAGTGACAGTGAAGAGGAGGGTTTCTATAAGGTAGAGACTGATGCCTAGAATTCAGATGGTAGTGGTGATGGTGTTGCTAGTGGCATTGGGGAGGGTGGAGCTAGGTCTTCTACACCATGTAGTTTTACTTAGTATGATGATAGTTAGATCTTGGCATAGGACACACCATGGTAGGCTTGGCAGTCAGCTTGGGCGGACTAGGAGAGGCACTGGGTCTTAGGCTCAACCGCCTAAGCATACCCAAGATTATGACAAACATTATAGATATATGTATGAGTGTCTATATCGGCACAACAATTTATCTTATCTTTATGGAGATGCTTCATCTTCATCGGATGCCTTCTTTGGATCTACGACCTAGGATGTTGCGGAGTTGATGTGATCCATGGGAGTGAGTCATCATATGATAGTTACGTCAATCATCTAAATACGGTAGAGATAGTTTTGGGTTAGGCGTAGTAGTATCCATATTCGTCTTATTAGCAAGTTGGAAGGTCTTATGAATTTGGAGAGGACAAACCCATATTTGTCTTATCAACAGATTGGAAATCCGAGATTTTTTAGTATGGAGACTCAGGATGGAGAGAGCCTTGCAAGGAGCCCGCATATGGATTGTTCATGAGCATTTACTTCTCTATTGGGCAACCATAATCATATCCTTCACCATATTCTTAGGAGTACCGCAGTAGAGATGGTATATTGACCTTGTCCCTGGTCCACCACACTAATCATGGTGGAAATGGTAACCACTCCCACAATTACAAGTATTTCAGGAACCTATTTGTATTTAGTTTATATAATATTGAACATTTTGTAATTTGTATTTTTTTCATTAAATGTAGCTGTATTGTTTTTTTTTGGATAAATAACAACTTTATTAAAAAAAGAGGTAAAATAAAATACAACACAAGGGGAGGAGGCCCCACTTACAAACCTCTAGGATAGAATTCTCACATACTAAAGACTGAGAAATAACCCCATATTAGCCAAACAGTCTGCCAAAACATTTTGACACCTGACAACATGTGAAAGAGAGACAGATTGAGAAACAACTAATTCACGAATCTCATACAGCGTAGATAACAGGCGCCAAGAACCCAACCCGTGGTCTATACCCCAACTGATCACCGCCTCAGAATCTCCATCCACCAAACACCTATATAAACCGCTCCTCTTCAACTTGCGTAGTGCTAACCTGAAGCGTGTGGATCATCGGGTCCCAGTTGTTCATCCTGCTATAGGGGTTGCCCCTAACACAGAGTCATGTTCCAATCCCCGTTACACTAAGGAGGTCCTTGATGGTGACTTCGCTTTCTGTGTCTGCATTGAAAGGATCAATCCTTCCTAGTCTCGGGAAGAGGTTGAGAATCTGATTATTGAGATGCCCTGTTACGAAAAAATAAGGCTACAGTTCCTCTGGCAGAAAACCGAGGGATTTTTTTTCACTGAATGTGCTGCAAAAGCTCGTTGGCTTGACGTGCATGGGTCTCGAATGGTCTCCCTAGGGGCGCTGGTGTTTCACAAATGGTACCCTTGCCTAGGTACAAAAGACTTGAGGTCTATGTTCCGATCATTCTGGATTCGTTTGAGAGGCCTACCTCTCCATTTGTGGACAAAAAGAGAGTTTTTCAATTCATTGGTAGGCACTGCGGCGGCTTGAAAAGGATTGATAAAAAATCGTTAGACAAATCCAACCTTCGATGGGCATCAATTCGCTTGAGACCCACAACACTCGAATCTATTCCAAGGAAAATAGATGTCAAGGACGTAGAATGCTTGTATTATGTGATTGTGGTAGTGGAAGATGATTGGTCAGACTTATTCACAACCGTTGAGCCTTAGGCTCTTCAGGCCACCGGCGGGTCTTCGAAAATGGTCGCCTAACGGCTAGTCGACGGCAGGTCAATCAAAAAGTGAAGTCCGTGCATGAATCAAATGCTTCAAATTTCGAATCCAGTATCTTTTGTGGGGACGAAGAAACATGTGAAAGGACAAATCCCGCCTCCATTTGTCGCCCTCCTCTTTCAGCGGAAGGGTATTTGGGGGAACATCTTCCACATAAGGGTTTTGACCTTTCTGACTGGTTGGGGAACTTTAAGCCCTCGGTTAAAGGAGGGCCATTTTGGGAAATCCATTGAATTGGGTTTTAGTAAAATTCCTCTTCTATCTAGGAACCCCCGCAGAACACATGAGACATATGTAGGGGCTAAGTGGTCTTCTCAAAATCGTCTATTTCCCTTCTTGATGAGGACTAAAGACTGAGTTCTGTAGCATTTTGGGCAAAAACCTGTGGAACAAAAGGAGGCTGATCCGGTGGAAGCTTTCAACTCATCGGGTCTTGATCAGTGTTGTGCAAATCCAGCTTACGACCCAGCTCTTTACATATCTTCACTGATGGCTTCCGAACACTGTGATAATAGGGATGATGGCGTTGGAAGCCCCCACAATGAGGCCTTCACTTCCCTTGAACCGGTAGAGCTCAACGGGAATCTGGTCGAACACCCCACCTGAATCAAGCGTTGATCCATGACGATGGCCCCCTTGCTCTTGACTTGCGAAGGACCATGTCCAAACCAGCATGGATTACCGAGCGTGAAAATGGACTGCAGATGGTGACAGTGGCTGTTTGGTGCCTACGTTGTCTGAGGCTTCCTTATGTGTGTTAAACCAGATGATAGCAATGAACAACTTCCTTGGTGTCTGTTTCGATGGTGTTGAAAGGCAAGCGATTGAGCTCTTCATGGCTCTAGAAAGAGAGATTTCGGTCTTTGGCTATGAAAAGGAAACTCGAAGAAGGAATAGGGAAATCCAGAGTCTCCGGTCGACTTTCAAGTATTGTGCTAGCGGTGGGAGGAGAGGCTCCCCTCAGATTGGTCAGTGAGTTCCTTTTTCTCACTTTCTCTTTTCCAGGTTAGTTCAATTGTTTCTATGCATTTCTCTATTCTTGCTTGGAATGTTAGGGGACTCGGCAAGGCTGAAAAAGGGCTGCAAGTAAAGGACATCGTTAACTCCAGTTGTGTTGAGATTGTTGTGCTGGTGGAAACTAAACAGAAAGCCATTCGTTGCTCCCTCATTCGTCAAATTTGTCCCTTTGCTCTGGTCAATGGCGTGTGTTTGCCATCGAGAGGGGCCTCTGGAGGTATTTGGCTTATTATGTGGGACACAAGGAAAATTGAGGTTTTGTAGCATTGGGTGAACAACTTTTCTATTTCAATAAGAGGGAGAAGAAGGGGTTTTGATGGTAAATGGCTCTTATCGGGAGTGTATGGTCCTTGTGTGCCGGAACTGAAACCTCTATTCTTTCAAGAGCTGAATGATCTCTGGAACTTGTTTGAGGGCCCCTGGTGTATTTGTGGTGATTTCAACAAAATTCTTTCTCTGGAGGATAGGATAGGAGAGGGTGGGATGTCTCAGGGGGTCGGCTTGTTTGCTGATTTCATTAACAACCATGGCCTTGGGGATGTTGCAATTGACATTTTACACTGGTCCAATATGCAATCTCCCCTAGTGTTAAGCAAGTTTGACAGATTTCTGACCTCAACCGAATGGGATGCATCCTTCCCTTTCTCCAAAGGTGTGGCTCGTCCCAAACTAGTAACTAATCACTCTCCCTTGGCCCTTTGTGGAAAGCAGGCGGTTGGTGCTCCAAAGCTGCTCAAGTTTGAAAACCTTTGCCTGCAAGTTCCCAACTTCAAGAATCTAGTGCATGATTGGTGGACCTCTTTTGAGGTTACTAGTAAGTCGGGACAACGATTAAGACTGAAACTGAAGCCCCTTCGTGAATGGATCAAAACCTGGCATAAAGAGTCTTTTGGTTCGGTGGAGATCAAAAAGAAAAACCTGTTGGAGGAAATTCAGTCTTGGGATGCTGTGGAGGTCCAAGGTCCCTTGCAAGAGTCCCAACGCCAATTGCGGGACTTGGCAAAGCAAGAATATGAAAAAATCACGTGCCTAGAAGAAATTAAATGGAAGCAGAGGACCAAGATATCATGGCTCAAAGAGGGAGACAACAATACCCATTTTTTCCATTGTATTGCTTCTTGCAGGAGAAACACTAATTATATACACTCTCTAGTGGACTGGGAGGGTAACTAGGTCCCCCCCTGACCAACTTAAAGACCATATAGCCTCTTATTTTATGGGATTGCTCAAAGAGCCAAGGGTCAGAAGGCCTAGGCTGAATGAAGTTCAGTTCAAGAGAATTTAGGCTAACTCTCTTCTATGGTTGGAGCATCCTTTTGAGGAAGAAGTTAAGATGGTTGTGTGGAGCATTGATGATGATAAGGCCCCAAGTCCGGATGGTTTCACTATGGCTTTCTTTAAGTAATGTTGGGAGACTATTAAAACAGATCTCATGGATACTATGACTAACTTTCATGACCAAAACTTGTGGATTTGGGAAGTAACACTACTTTTATCTCTCTTATTTCCAAATGTGAGCATGCTAACAGAGTATCAGACTTTCGGCTGATTAGTTTGGTAGCTAGCTTGTACAAAATTCTGGCAAAAGCTCTGGCTTGTAGATTGAAAGCAATACTTTTGGACGTGATCTCACCAAACTAGAGTGCTTTTCTGGAGGGCAAACAAGTTATTGATGGTGTGTTAGTGGCTAATGAATGTATGGACGAAGTTATTAAAAAGGGTGAGTTGGGAATTCTTTGTAAGTTAGACCTTGAAAAAGCATATGACCGCATCAACTGGGCTTTCCTCTTCTACATGCTAAGATGTATGGGGTTTGGAAACGAATGATGTAAATGGATGAAAAAATGTATGACCTCGGCATCCTTCTCCCTCCTTCTAAATGGTACCCCTGTGGAATTCTTTCATGGCTCCAGGGGCCTTCGCCAAGGGGATCCCCTCTCCCCCTTTCTTTTCCTTAGTCACTGAAGCTTTTGGGGATCTTCTGACTAAAGCCTTTACGGGAGGCCTCTTAGAGGGTTTCAGATTGGGCATTGATGGTTTGACTGTCTCTCATTTACATTTCACAGACGACACGCTCATTATGTGCAAGGCTTCAGAGAACTGGGTTCTTTATTTGAGGTGTGTCATCCGCTGCTTTGAGGCAGTTTTCGGGTCAAAGGTGAATCTCTCCAAAAGCAAAATCTTTAGAGTGGGAAGTGTGGGAAACTTGGACCGGTTGGCCGAATGTCTAGGATGGTCAGTGGGATCTCTGCCTACTACTTACCTAGGGCTCCCCTTAGGGGCCTCTCACAAAAACTCAATGGTATGGAACCCAATCATGTCCCACATCAATAAGAGGTTGGTGGGGGTGGAAAGGGAGCTTTCTTTCCAAAGGCGAGAGAATAGTCCTCTTGAAATCAGTCCTTGTTAGCTTTCCAACTTATTTCCTATCCCTCCTTACCATCCCAATTTCTATAGAGAAAAGAATAGAGAGAAACCAAAGAGAATTCTTGTGGGGAAAAGGGGCTGATAAGGAAGGGTTGCACTTGGTTGCATGGGATGATGTTTGCAAGCCAAAGCGGTTGGGAGGCTTGGGCTTTAGTCGTATTCGGGATATCAACAGAGCTCTGCTTGCGAAATGGCTCTGGCGATTTGGAAAAGAGATGGATAGTCTTTGGAAGAGGGTCATTGTCAGCAAATATGGATGCTATTCATATTGGAAATCAAACAATCCCCACCTGCCATATGGTTGTAACTATTGGAAGGACATCATGGAAGTTAGCACGGTGTTATTCGAAGGGACTAGGTTGGATGTGGGCTCTGGGACCAAAACCTTTTTCTGGAAAGACAAATGGTGCTTGCCCAAGCCCTTGTTTAAGGAGGTTCCCGATATCTTCCGCTTAACTAGAAATAAGGACGCCAAGGTTAATGAGGTCTGGGTGTGGGAAGGTAACTCTGGATGGTGGAATGTTAACCTGTGAAGAAGGCTAAATGATTGGGAAATGGTGGAATTGGGGATCTTAACAAGGTTGATTGAGGACTTCAACCTTAGGACAGAGTTGGATGATCACCTCGCTTGGAACCCCTAGAAAAGTGGCATTTTTAGTGTGAAGTCAACTAGAGAGGCCAAGTGGGCGGATAATGTTTCGATGAAGGGCTGGCATCAGCTTTGAAAATTCAAGATTCTATCAAAAGTCATCTTCTTTCTATGGACAACAAGTAGAGGTCGTCTCCCCACAGTTGATCTTCTCCAAAAAAGAGGAATGATCTTGCCCAATGTATGTATTCTTTGCATGGGTGATGCAGAAGATATTGACCATCTCTTTATTCATTGCCCCTTCGTAACTGAGGTTTGGAATAGGATGTTTCGTGAGATTGGTTTGCTCTGGGTGTTCCCTCATGACTTTACCTCTCTGCTCACGTCTTGGAAGTTCTATGGGGTATCTAGGAAAGGCCGGATTTTGTGGAATTTGCTTTACCCAGCTACTTGTTGGTGTATCTGGGTTAAGAGAAATCAAAGGATGTTTGAAGGTTTCCTTGAGCCGATCTCTAATGTTCTAAAGAAGTCTAAGGACCTTGCCTGCTTTTGGGGGAATAAATTGTAATTTAGGGGATGATTACTTAGTGACGTCCACTAAAAGGGATTAGTCCACTTTTTTCAAGTAGTCATTGTCTGTGTTGTTTTTGGTGTTGCTTTTACTTTGTTTTCTTTGTTTGTCATTAGGGATTTCTCATCCCTTTTCTCATAATGAAAATTCTCTTTTAGAAAAAAAAAGGACACAATGAAAACCCACATGCCCGGGGTTATCTTTCGAGGCACCATCAAAGTTAAGCTTGAAACAACCAATAGGAGGGGGAACCCAAGAAGACAAAACCTTCCCCCCCTTTGGGACAGACCATGAGAGAGAGGCGGACCAACTGCAAATAAGGAGTGAAAGAGGGGTACCTTGGATTGCATTCGACACTAACACCCCATCGCCCACTTCTCTCACAATAGAGTCAATCACCTCAGAAGAAGACTATAACTTATCTTCAAAAATTCTACGATTTCTCTCCCTCCAGACCCCCCACAAAACCCCATGCAATAGACAACCCCAATAGACAACCCCAAAAAACCTTAATGCGAGCACCTTGACCATTACCAATCCATTGGTAAACAAAAGCCTTAAGATCATTAGGCCAAACCCGAGTTCACCCCATGGTAGAGAAAAAATGATTCCATATGGATTCAACAATTTGCAATGAAGAAAGATATGAGTGCGGGATTCCGTTGCTCTTTTGCACAGAACGCACCAGTTAGGGGATAGAGCCATAAAGGGTCTTCTTCTTTGGAGAACATCCATAGTATTGATACGACCGAGCATCACAATCCAAACAAAAGCCTGAACCCTGGGGGGGCTAGAGAGTTCCATTTTTTTTGGGTAGGGAAATCACGATCAAAATTATGGGAAGGGACCAACACATGCAAAAAAGAGCGACAATACTAAAGCCCTGAGGATTCCAGGATCCAAATCCTTTTATCCTGGAAGAGAGAAGAAATGAAAACACTTTTAAGGCTAGAAAGCAAGGGACCCAGGATATCCACTTCCCAATCATAAAGATCCCTAGAGAAAGACAAATTCCAATCATGACCATTCTAAGAGGGAAAGAAGACGGACAATATTTTTCCACAATAAAGACCGACAAGAATAAAGACCAAGAAGGAGATATATGATTTGAGCAGTCCCAACCATTAGGATCCATCCCATATTTGTTATGAATGATGGTAATTGTAGTTATGCATGATTGATGCACTTAACATGTTCAAATCTGTTTACATTTTTTTTTTGGGTCAAAATTAAAATATGTGTCATTTATTATTATTATTATTTTTTCTGATTTTTAAGGCTCGATTGATCTAGATCCGCCTAGCCACCATGGATTGGGTTTATCCCATCTGGCGATCTAGATCAGGATTGGCCAAAACCAAGACCGATCCCGAGTTTGTAATCCATGCTCTAAACCCCGTCCTACGGAGCATGGAACTCAGAAAATTCCAATTGACATGGTCTTAAGCTTTCTCCATATTTGCAAATAACTCCTAGTCTATCTGATTCAGCCTTGAGTTTATGCATTCATTTGCACAAAGTACTCCATTTAGAATTGATCTGGTTGATAAGAAAACCCCTTGTTCTTGTGACCCAACCGAAGGCAACATTCACTTCAACCTCGAAGCCAAGCATCTGGATTTGAGTTTATGATGTAGCACACCCTAAAAAAGAGTTGTTCACTATCCTGGACTCAAATCTGACTCAGGGAATCTGTTGACACTCCATGTAGAGAATCCAATATATATAGGGGAAAACCTGTGGCCGAGTATAACTAGTATGAGGGAAGAATAACGGTTTCTAAATGGGACTAGAATAACACTCAAATATGTTTAACTATTCTGTCCCAAGTATTGGATTACCCAAACAGCCACTTATAAGAGATCAAATCCTTTTGAACATAGACTCAGTCACAGAAACTAGGAACTTGAATGTTGAAGTTAATTAGACAGATTTAGAATAAAGAATATAGAAAGCAGGACCAAAACAAAGGTAGTTAGAGGCTGTATCTTAGGAGAATAACGTGGATTCAAGAATAGGGCCTGAAATCCCAAAAGAAGACTTATTTGACTGTTGAGATGCCCCAGAATCTCAGGGTGATGAAAGAAAAGGAAAGGACTGAATTAAGCTAAGAAAATATTAGGACAGCAATAATGCGTAGAGGGGTTAAACAGGGTAATGGCCAAGATTGATGTGGACGAGCTAAGACTGGTTCAAACAGAGGACGGTGAGGTTAATAGAAGAGAGGAGAAAGAGTGACTAGGGCTGAACCAAGAGTCTAATCAATGGGTTTAACAAATGTCATCAAGGGTCTTTAAAGGATGACACGGCATAGGGAGAGGGACTTAAATGGTTGCTGGTTTATTGGTTAAGAAGTGAAGAACTAAGGGTATAATCCCAAGGATTTCAGGGTTTTGAAGGACAGATCTTCACTGAGGACTTTTTCTGAACAGGTGGGTTTCTAGTGTGATAATTATGCACAGATTCAAACTTTTGTGTGGTGCCATGAGGTCTTGTGAGGATGGGTGGGAAGTTGGAAGTTATAAACAGGTTAAAGATAAGGATATGCCTGCTGCAGGAATTGGGGTATATGGGTTTCTGTTGTGGTGGTGCAGCATGGTAGGGTAGCATGGGGTTTTAGTTTCTTGAATGGAACACAGTGATGGAAGGTAGGGATGGGTATGCCGCCAGATTTAGGAAGGGATTTTCTTGGGTTTTTGATGAGAAGACAGCAAAAGTTGTAAATCCGGTAATAATAACAGGACCTATTTTGAATTCTTCTCTGGTTCTCATGTTGTAAAGGAGATGGGTTGTGTATAGGGTCTCACTTTCAAGAGAAAGAAAAGAGAAGAAAAAAATAAAGAAAGAAGTAGAAGGAGAAGGAGAAGAAGTACCTGTGTGATAAGATGAGTCCAACTCATGAGTGCACGAACAAAAAAATTTCTTTATTCCTTGCATGTCGTTTACAAGAGAAGCCTCCTTTATTTATTTATTTGATCAGTAAAGAAAAAATTTGTTGAAAGAAGAGCAAGCACAAGAAGTGCAGGCCTCTCCGGGAGGCTATCTAAACACTAGGCTTTCTCAATCAAAAGCTCAAGAAGAAAAATTACAACAGTAAACTCCGGCAGGTGAGCTGTCCAGCGGAAGAGAAAGCAACTATTTAACGATCAAGTAGAGAAAGCAAAGTAGAAACTCCCCTTTCCAAAACCCCATCACACGATTTCCATTCCCTTTAAAACAATATATAAAAACCAAAAGACCTTAATACCCTTATTTAAACAAAACCAAATTCCCTATATGTTCTACTCTTATTGCATTAAAACAATAAAAAGTCTAATTAAAGGAGCCAAACAGCAACTTGTTCTTCTCTAGGATCCTGTGAGAGGAATCTAGGATTTTGAATCCTGTGGAAAGGGAAGAAAGGTGCATGTTGAAAATAAAGTTTAAGAGAAGGTGATAAAAAAATGAGGAAATAAAGTGGAGACAAAAGTCTCGCTGTAAATGGTTCAAGGAGATGGACAAAAATACAAAATTTTTCCCTAGATTGGCAAATGCTAGGCATAATAAAAATCACATCAACAAAATCCTATGAAATGGTAGTCAAAGTGGAAGACCTGGAGGAGATTGAGCAAGCATTTGTCATGCACTTTACCAATCTTTACGGAACCCCCCCCCCGAACCCAGGTTTGTCTTGGGATTGCCTCCCATGAGACAAAACGGGCTGTTTAGAAAGAAGATTTGATGAAAACGAGATCCATAATGCGATCATTAATATTGATGGTGAGAAAGTGTTGACAGTAAATCAACCAACTCTCCCAAAACCTTAAGGTGTTACGAGATACACAAATTAATATACTTAAACACCTCCCTCAGGAGGAACATTGTTCTCCTGGGAACACACTTGGGGAGGTAGGCACGGGTCCACACAACGCGTACACACGCACATAACACTATATCTAGGGAAATACTTCCATCGGGATTTGAACTCACGACCAAACCCGTTATGATACTATGTTGACAGTAAATTAACCAACTCTCCAAAAACCTTAAGGTGTTAGAATATATACAAATTAATATACTTCAACAGAAAACACTGGGACCGGATGGTTTTACAATGGCTTTTTTCAAAAAGTGTTGGGATGCGGTAAGAAGTGACCTTATGATTTTTGATGAATTTTTTGAAAAAGGGATTGTCAACAAAAGCATGAATTCCACCTTCATTGCCAAAGGATGGAATTCTGGGTCCACAGGATTTTAGACCTATTAGCTTGATTGGGAGTGTCTATGGGATCATCTCCAAAGTCCTCTAAAAAAGAATCCGTGATGTCATGGGGTACATAATCTCCTCCTCACAAGGAGCCTTCGTAAGGGATGGGCAAATCGTGGATGAAATTCTTATTGCTAATGAGTGTGCTGAGGACATGAAAGATAAAAAAGGCCCTGGAATTGTCTACAAAGTGGACTTGGAGAAAGCTTACGATCACGTAAACTGGGATTATGTAGACTATGCCACGAGGGCAAAAGGTTTTGGAACTAGATGGAGAAGATGGATTATGGGTTGTGTATCCTCGTTACATTATGTAGTTCTTATAAACTGAATATCGAAAGGCTTCTTCCAAGCTAAACGGGGACACAACAAGGTGACCCATTATCTCCATTCCTCTTCACAATTGTGGCCGACACATTAAGTTGTTTGATAAGGAGAGCTGAGGAACGAAATTTGATTAGAGGATTTAAGGTTGGGAACAGTAATGTGGTGGTATCAAGTATTTAATTTGCAGACGATACAATCATTTGTTGTGAAGCTAGCCAGGAACACATACAAAATGTTAGAACCATTCTAAAGTGTTTTGAAAGAATTTCGGGCTTAAAGGTTGATGTGGAGAAATGCAAAGTTATGGGGCTGAACTTGGAAGATGAGGTGCTTCAAGAATACGCCTTTGTATTGGGGTGTGAAAAGGAAAAATGGCCTCTAAAATACTTTGGACTACCGTTGGGAGGAAGCTCCAAATCATATGAATTTTGGAAACCGGTCATTGAGAAAATGACGAAGAGATTAAGTGCATGGAAAAAAAAACACCTCCTTGAGGGGCAAAATAATGCTTATTAGAACCACCTTGTTTAATCTTCCCACTTACTACCTATAAATCTTCAAGGCGCCAAGTAGAGTGATCAAAGATATTGAGAAACTACAAAGGGATTTTCTTTGGGGACTAGGTGAGTCAAGTAAAGATCGCCTTATTAAGTGAGAGATAGTCTGTAGGCTGAGAGAAATGGGGCGTTTTGGAATTGGCAATCTCTGGCTTTGAAATGACTCTCTCTTGCAAAATGGTTGCGGAGATTCTTGAGAGAATCAGACAGTCTATGGCACTCGGTTATATCATCTAAATATGGTCTATTTCCCAACGGGTGGGATTCCATTGCCAATGGTAGGGGGTGTTGATATATTGTCCTTGGAAGAACATTAGTAAGATATATTCGAGTTTTATTCCTTACATTAGATCTAATCCGGGTAATGGGATTATCCCATAAATTCAATCGTATCTATTCTATATCAAACAAGAAAGGTTCCTCAATCTCTTGCTTCCATACGGTATCCTCCCCTTCTCTTTAACCTTGCTTGGGACTTAAGTCTTCGTAGAGGATTGAGAACTACGAGGTCGATGAAGCTTCAAAGTTAGCACATTTCCTAATAGATTTTTTCTTAAACCCCTTGGATCAAGACTCACATTTTTGGTCCCTGTCTTCTAGTGGCAATTACAAACCCCTTGTTTTTCGTAATTTCCTCATATCCCAATCCATGAGATCCCTAACTATTTTGGTCTTTCCTACTAAGGTGATATGGAAAAGTTTGGGGCCGCCTCGATATAAAGCTCTTTGCTGGGAAGTTGCCCATAAAAGTGTGAATACATGTGACATGCTCCAACATCGGCGGAAAGGTTGGTGGCTTCTATCCCATGTATGCCACCTATGCCTCTAGGAGGGAGAATCGGTCAACCATGTATTCATACATTGTCCTATTGCGTATGAGATATGGTGCTGTTTCTTTAACATTTTTGGTGCATCTTTAGTGATTCCACAGGAAATTGCGGCCTTCTTTTGCTGATGGTCCATTGCATAGCTTGGAAAGAGAGGGAAACTAATTTGGAATTACATTCGAATAGTCACTATATGGATAATGTGGGAGGAACGAAATCAACGAATCTTCCTGGGCAAGAAAAGGAGTGCATTCCAATTGATTGAACTCATTTCCACCTGAATTGCTTATTTGGCATCAAAGCAAATATTATTCTAAGGCATCTTCACGGTTGATAGTCTCATCAGGGAGCTACCAAATATTATTCATACAGCCCCACACAATCCGGAGATCATTCAACTTTGGTCCTCCCCCCTGCGGATGGGTGTTTAAAATTGAATTTTGACGGATATTCCATGGAAAATCCGGGGCTGTCAGGATTTGGTGGTTTAATCTCAAACTCTTCAGGTGCTTGTGTTCTAGCATACTTGGGGCCTATTGGAATGGGTGATGCCATCCTAGCGGAAACAATTGCTATGTTGGTGGGACTTAGATTGATCCAAAAACACGGGGTGACTATACTTGCATCATAATAGGAGGAGACTTGTCAAGTGTGATAAGCTGGATAAAGGAAGCAAAACAGGGCCCTTGGAGGATCACACATCTTCTCAAAAAAGTGGTTTTTTTGGCATCCGCTATGAACGTCTTGTTCGTTTGGATTCCAAGAGAGGCCAACTTGGTGGCAGATGCACTTGCCAAAAGGGGTGTTGCTTGGGCTTCTATCTTTACCGGAAATTTATCAGATGCAGATTACTGATATGAAATCTCCCTGCCTCATGTTGTCCGTATGTACTTAATTTTGATTTTCCTTCTTGGGTTTGGGTTCGATGTCTAGGACCCATCATCCGTATCTATTTTCTCTTCTCTTTTTCTTTCTCTATGTACTGCCATCTTGGCCTTTATCCTTGTATCAGTTTCTCCTCTTCTATAAAGTTCACCATGTTATGCAACAACAAAAAAAGGGTTTGTCTTCATTGTGTCTCCATATGCCACCATGCATGGGCCCCACTAACTAGAGTGTGGGCCCCATGGGATCTTTCATGTCCGCATCAGTTTATCAGTCTGAAGTTATCAATCTGCTGCCACAAACTATGATATCTTTTTAAAGTACATGTCATCAAGCTTCGGCTGATATTCCCAAGGTTCTGAATATAAGCCTTGTATTCCAATATTTTTCTTCTTGTATCCTCGTTTTCCAAAACCTCTTCTCCTACCTTTATTTTCTTGATTCTGTTACATGAGGCCATTCTTTGAAAGAATTTCATGTTGTTGTCCCCTCTAATTATTGCATCTGTGATATCTGCTTCCATATAAATTCTTCCATGGCAATGATCCTTCCTGACTCTTCTTTTATCACTCCTCTGGCCACCCTTTTAACAGATGTCAGCCCCTCATCTTCTTCCTTCTTATCCCATCTACTTATTTCCTCATGGCCCTGTTTTTTGGCCTCTTAATTTGCCCAAAGATCTTTTCTTGTATTATTTTCAGTTTAAGCTGGAATCTTTGTCCTGGGGCCTTCCACCTCACATGGCCCCAACACTCTTCAATTGGCCCCTAAAAGTCCTTAAGTTTCATTTCTTTTCTTTTCTTGTTTTTCCTTTTTTTTAAACAAAAGAGGCATATGATCAGAAGCAGGCCCTGGTAGAGCATTAACCTTCACAGGATGGAAGTATTCCTCCCGGCTTGGTGACACCATGAAGCGGTTAAGTTTGCTCAAAGAGGTGATTTCTTGGAAATTTGACCATGTATAAGTGGACCCTGCTATTGGAAGGGCCAATAACCCATTTCTGTCCACAAAGCTCCCGGACATTTCAATCCTCCTTGACCTTTGATCCCTGTTTCTCTTGGCTGCAAATAGGACATCATTAACCCCCCATGTACCAAGGGAAGTATTCATAAACCTATTGAACAGATTTCTCTCTGTGGGCCCATACATACAACTGGCAATTCTACTGCTCTCCTATCAGTTTGGCCACCATTGAGATTGAGAACTCCCCTATCTCCGAGGCTTTATACTCCACCCCTTATCCCATATCAGAATAATACCTTCTGCAGCTGGTGGCCAGTTGGGAGTAAGTTGTCCTGGCAGCCTATCTTGAGGAGAATTTTGAATGATTGGGGAATCCTCCCAGTCGCTAATCTCTGGGGGCTTCTTAGAGAGAGTTTATCTAAGGGGCTTGGGGGAGGAAAATGAAGAACATGGAATTCAGAGTCAAATGGGGGTTTCTCAGTGAAATCTTTTTTCAACTTGTTACAGAATAAGTTGATTAACATCCCCTGGAAGAGTATTTGGTTCTGGCTGATTCCATCTAGGGTGCAATTTTTTACTTGGACAAATATTCTTAGGAAGATCTTAACTCTAGCTAAATTGGCTAAAAGAGGCTTATGCCTCCCAAAATGTCTCTTTACACTATAATGACAAGGGAAATATCAACCATCTTTTGATTCACTGGTGATTCTCTCTTGAAATTTGGTCTGCAATTTTGACAGTTTTTTTTTGGCAGTGCTTGGTAGTTTATAGGGAATTGAACCATTTTTTTGGGTTGGGAGAACATCAGCTTTCTCAAAAAAGAGGAAGCAGTATTTGGTTTCTTGTTCCTGCCTGTGATCTGGTCTATTTGGCTTGATAGAAACAATAGTGTGTTCAACAATTATGCTGAGCCCAGTTTATAGTCTTTTTTAGGGCCAAAGGGTCTTGCATTAATTTGGGTTGCCCATTGTAAGAATTGTTATAATCTGAAGAGGGACATGCTGCTGAATGATTGGGATAGGATAGTTGGGTTGTAAGTGTAATTTTGAGCCTTTTAAGCCTTTGGGGTTCTTTAGGATCTCCTACATCCAATTTGTCTGTCACCTGGTGTCCCCCCACACAAAGGGTGGGATGTATAAGGTTGGGATAAAACCATAAAAAAGTGTTAAATTGAAAAAGTAGGTATCTAAAAAGAGGCACCAAATTCAAAAAACATTACGTGTCAGCCTGTGGTGTCATGTGGGACATTGGGGTGGGGGGGGGGGGGCAGACAAATTTGGGTTTAGGAGATCCTTTTCTTTTGTTGGTTTTTTTAGGCTGGGTGTTAGTAATGCTCTGTTTCTTTGAGGCTTCTTCTCCTTAATATATCCTTGTCACACTCGCAAAAGAGGCCAATTACTCAAATACAGACTAAATGAGCTTTAATGAAGTTTTAGGAAGTAATGCTTAAACATTAGGGACATGAAGTTAAATACGTGAATATCTGCATGTCCAGGCTTGATTCAGTACTTGTTTGTTTCTTTGACTTTTTTAGTTCAGTCTTCTTTGTTAGCGGGTCTGAGCAAAGATGTATTAGAGGGGGAATTGATGCTAGTCAATCTAAAATAATTTAAATCCCGTCATAGATGTATGTCCTATCTATTTTTGGCGGACTTTAGCAATTCTAGTTTGATTTGTTAACCCGATAAAATTTCTATTGTTATCAAATTGGAGAGACATTTAGTGTACTAAATGAAAACCTTACCAAGACAATTTAGTGACGTTTATAAGTATTGTCTAAATTATTATTTGTGTTACTTTTTAAGCAGTGACTTGTATTTTATTAGGATTGCTCTGGTCCCAAGGTATAAATTTATAGATGTTGAGCAAGTGAATAGTAGTCTGATTGAGAAAATAAAAGTGAAATACTAGTCAGGTTGTGCAGTCATGTTTGCTTATTATGTTTCATTAGATCTTTCCATTTGTGATCATACCTGCTGAAGATGAAGTGTTTCTTCGTGGTGGAGTGGAAATCCTATGAGATTGAATGCAGTGATGATGGTATCACTGTGGTGGAACGAGGAAAGGGCAAGCCTCATACGATTCACCCCTATTAGGGTCTTGGATAAGGTACTGGCATTTCTGGGTAAAACGTTTGGTAATGGTGAGCAGGAGTTACAGGATACGGTTAGGTTCAACGGAGGCTCTCTGTTCCTCTCCTTAAGATCCAATGAATGGGGAAGATTCATCCGATTTTGTGAATGGAAGCTTAAATCCCAGAATCAGTTTATTATTATCCCGGAGGGTGTAACACAGGAGGGTTAGAGGAGTCTCGAAGAAATCCTCCACCATATGAAGGAAGTAAGGCATCGAGAACCTAAACAGGTTGCTCTGGATATCTCAGATGAGGTGGTCTCCAAATCTTATACAACTCCTCAATGGATCCGTCCTCTGGAGAAAGGTGTTTGGAACGTCTTGGTCTGTGATGTGTGGGGCATTAATGTCCCTTGGAAATCGATTAATATGGCAGTCTCTATTCGCATGGCCCTTCCGATGACAGATTCCGGTTGTGGCCCACAGGATTTCCATCTAATAGAGCATTGATCGCAGCCTGGAGCTGTGAGGAACTCAATGCCATATTGGTTCATGGTCAATTGCATATAGGAAAAGGAATTATTACATTCCATCAGTGGACCAAATGGACCACATCCATTCCTTTTGAAGTTGTGAAAGGGGACAGATGGGTTCAAATCTGGGGTTTACCTTTATCAGAATGGAACACGGAGTCGTTTCAGGAAATTGGAAGGTGCTGCGGTGGTTTAAGGGAAGTGGACGCAAGGTCCATATCCAAGGAAATCATTACAGCCGTCAGAATGCGAGTTGGGGCTGAGGTGCTTGCAGATATTCCGAGAATCATCAATTTCAGAAGTGGTGAAGAAATCTTCACGCTAGTGGTAGAAGTAGAACACCCTGTTCGGAAATCCCAGGGAGAAGTCTGCTCAGTCCAGGGAAGAGTTGGTCACGAGGTTAGGGGAGACGCTGGAGCTCAATCGCAGCCGTTGATCCATCCAGATGTGAGGCAACCATCTAAAACAACAGTAGCTGTAGGATCCTCTTTAAATCGTGTGGCTATGACTACGGCTCCTAATAGGGGTGGGAAAGTGCTTATGGGTAATAGAATTATGGTTCAAAATTCAAATTTTGAACCTCTAATTGAGGTGTTACCATCTGATAAGGATCTTCCAGAATCAAAACCAAAATGGGTTTGGCAGAGGAAAGATATGGTAAATAGACAAATCGGGGCCCCATTTTATAATAACCGAGATGAACCCGAAATTATTAACTACGGGGTGAACCGGTCGAACCGGGAGCCTTGCTTGACGAAAATCAAAGCTGAACTTTCCAATTCGTTGACAACTGCTCTTCTAAATGGGAAGGTGTGATGGAAGGTGGGTATAAATCGGGGGTGGACGACGTGCTGATGAGTGAATGCTTAAGACCGAGAGCCTCCTCGATTCGACGAGTCTCCTCCTCTGTCTCACCAGGGGTGATTCGAAGTGGTCGATGCAAAATTAGGACCATCTCCCGTGTATCCTGAACGAAGAGTCTGCTAGTGGTCAAGAGAAGATGACTGGTAGTGGGGGCAGTTCGTGCTGTCATTCTGAAGCGGAAATGGTGGCGAGCAAGGAAGGAAAGGGGTATGCGACGCCTTCAATTTCACTTCTGGTCCCGGTTGGGCTTAGAGCTTCTCCAATGCCATGGGAGTGCATCCTAGATGATTCAAGTCCTATTAGTGATCCTTTGGGTCTGGGTGACCTTCGCAAGGGTGAACTTTATTAGGAGAGTGGAGTGAGTCTTTTCAATCCTGTCGATGAATATATCATAGAGTCCGAATCGGAGGAGAGGGTGAGCAGTTAGGTGGAGCTGGTTGATTTCTTTACCCCTGGAAGACCCGTAAAATTACTGGATTATGAGGACTCCCCTCAGTCCATCGAACTGGGTGTGCCTTATAATTCTTATGGACGGACTCAGTGTTTATGCGATCCAAGGCTCTGCTCCAAAGGAGACGCTTCTGCCCTCAGTGAAATCCTACCAATCTCAATCATCCAACTTCTCTCTAGAAACTCCAGGTAATTGTGTCGGTACTCCTTGCAATTTGAATTCCATTCTTCCTAATCATTTAAATACTATTATCCCCTCTAGTTCTGTTTCCTCTCTTGCTTTCCCTTCGTGTTCTAACCCTCCTATAGAGTCATCCAAGACGAAGGCTGCAAATATGGATTGTCAAACCTATTTAATAGGGGGATGTGGGAATGTGGGAGATGGAAATATGATGGTGAGTCATCTGGGTGTGAATGATTGGGAGGAGAGGATTGATAAGACAGTTAACTGTATGGGGTTGAAGATTGTTAACAAGGAAGGACAGGTGGTTCGTATGTTAGAATTCATGAGGAAAAAGGACGAGTCTTGCATTGAGATCACTGGCAGAAAAGGAAAGGGTATGAGGGAGCTGAAAAATTTACAATGGAATATGACAGATGGTGGAACTGGGGTTAGCCGTTGTGACATGGTCACAAGATCTAAAAGGGGCAAGAATAAAGTTGATCCTTGAAGATTATATCTTGGAATGTCAGAGGGTTGGGTGGTGTAGAGAAAAGAAGGTTGGTCCGGGAATGTTTGATGAAGTTTAAATCGGATGTAGTTCTCGTTCAAGAAACTAAAAAAACATCTGTAGATGGAAGAATGGTTAGGAGTTCGGTGGGGAACCTCTTCTCGGAATGGTCTGCTCTGCCTGCTGTTGGGTCTGCAGGGGGGATATTGGTTGCTTGGAATCCTCTCATGATTAAGGTGGTTGATGTCAGGTTGGGCTCTTTTTCTATTTCCATCAAGATGGAGGATCTGGGTTTGGGTGTAGTGTGGCTTTTTATAAGGGTTTATGGGCCCTCAAATCCTAAATCTAGAAGTGAGTTCTGGGAGGAGCTGTTTGAAATAAGATCGTGGGTTGGGCCATGGGTAGTGGGGGGGGGGATTTTAGTGTTATTAGATTTGTTAATGAGAAATCTCCGGCAGGCAGGCTAACTAGAAGCATGAAGGACTTTGGGGCATTCATCCACCATAACTCTCTACGTGACAATCCACTTGTGAATGGACGATTTACCTGGACAAACGGGCAAGATCCACCTATAATGAGTCGTCTAGACAGATTTATTGCATCCCCTTGCTAGGAAGATATCTATCCCAAGTTCATCTAGGAATCCATCCTGATGATTGCATCTGACCATTGGCTGATCCTTTTATTCACGTCTAAAATGGATTATGGTCCCTATCCTTTTCAGTTTGAAAACATGTGGATTCTTCACCCGTCTTTTAAGGATTGCATCCAGAGGTGGTGGAATGAGGAAGAGGTGAGTGGTTGGAAAGGTTTTTGCTATATGAAGAGTCTCCAACACGTGAAGAAGAGGTTGATTGAATGGAATAAAGTCACTTTTGAAAATATTAAGGATAACAAGAATAGAATTTGGGAGGAGGTTCAGCTGCTTAACCGAAGAATAGAGGATGACGAAGAGGTGGACCCTGTATTGGCAATCTAAAAGGAATCTCTCTTGGTGGATCTGAGAAAAATCTTAAGGGGAGGAGGAATTGTTTGGGAAACAAAAAGCTAAATGCAGATGGCTAAAGGAGGGTGATATGAACACTAAATTCTTCCATAAGGTTGCGTGCAGTAGGAAAAGAGTGTTATTTCTAGAATGGAGGTGGACGGGGTAGAAACTGACGATGTAGTGAAGATTAAAGATGGAGCAACCCGGGTTTTTCTCTTCTCTATATGCTAAGGAGCAAGTTGCAAGGCCTTATGTGGATAATCTCTTTGATAATGGGTTACAGGAAGATCAGGCTGCAGCTCCTAAAGCCCCCTATTTTGAGGAAGAAGTTAAGGTTGTGGTCTTTAGTATGGATAAGGACAAATCCCCAGGGCCTGATGGTTTCTTTATGTTTTTTTTCCAGGAGTGTTGAGATTTTGAAGAATGACTTAATGGAAGTGTTTGTTGAGTTTTATGATTGGGGTATTGTGAGCAAAAGTATGAATGCAACCTTTATTGTCTTGGTTCCCAAAAAGGAGAAAATCATTAACTTCTCGGATTTCAGACCTATCAGCCTAGTGGGGAGCCTATATAAAATCATTACTAAAGTGTTATCCCTTAGAATTCACGGATCGATGGTGTGCCAAATCATCAAGGAGCTTTTGTGAAAGGAAGGCAAATTACGGATGACATTCTCGTTGCTAATGAACTTGTGGATGGGAGAAAAATGAGGAATAAGTCGGGTTTAGTGTGTAAGATTGACTTGGAAAAGGCGTATGATAGAGTGGACTGGGATTTTCTTCAGTGGGTCATAAAGAAAAAAGGCTATGGGTTGAGATGGATCAAATGGATTAAGGGATGTTTGGACCATCCCCATATCTCAATTATGTTAAATGGTTCTTCAAAAGGGTTTTTCAGCTCTTCCCGGGGTATTCGTCAAGGGGACCCACTCTCTTCCTTTTTACTCTTGTTGTGGATGCTTTCAGTGCGTTAATGGTGAAGGTGGGAAGCCACTCTATTATTGAAGGTTTTTTCGAGGGAAGCAATGGCCCCTTCATCTCCCACTTACAATTGGCGGATGACACAATTTGCTTCCTAAATGCGGATCAAAATCAAGTGGTAGGGTTGAAAGTCATTTTAAAAATCCTTAAATGCATTTCTGGGTTTAAAGTGAATTTGGCCAAATCTAACATTGCTGGCATTGGGGGTCGATGAGTCTATGTTGAGGAGTTGTGTAGAGCTACTTGGTTGCAAAGTGGAGACTTGGCCTTTGTCCTATCTTGGAATGCCTCTAGGGGCAATCCTAAATCCCTCTCTTTTTGGGACCCAGTCGTGGAAAGGGTGCAGAAAAAGTTGGCTAGCTAGAAAAAGCCCTACATATCTCTGGGGGGCTGAATTACTTTAATTAAGGCAGTTTTGGCGAACGTTCCGGTGTGTTACATGTCACTCTTCCAAGTGCCTAGGAAGATCACTATAGTGATTGAAAAGATCCAACATAATTTTTTGTGGGAAGGGGATCATGAGAAGAAAGACTACTTAGTAAAATGGGAAGATGTCAGTAGACCTATGGAAGTTGGTGGTCTGGGTTTAGGCTGCATAAAGGAAATGAATTAGGCCTTGTTGGGGAAATGGTTGTGGAGATTCTCTTCAGAGCAAGGCAGTGTTTGGCAATCCATTATTCGCAGCAAGTATGGTTCGGCTCTTAATGGGTGCGAATGTTCCCAACATATTTCTTCCTCCACATCTTTGCTGTGGAGAAACATCATTCGCTTATTTCCTGTCTTTCTTCCTTTCATTCAGTATGTTGTTGGTAATGGTAAATCTCTGAAATTCTAGAAGGATCATTGGTGGGGGACCAATGCCTTTCATCGTCTTTCCCAAGATTGTTCCGTCTGTCTAACAAAAAAGAAGCCACTATTTCTGAGATTTTTTCTCCTTTCTCTGGTCATTCGTGGAATTTGACCTTCTCTAGGGACCTCTATGAGTGAGAAGTTGATTTGTTAGCTCCCATCGTTTCTAATCTTGAAGAGGTTTTTATATCCCAAAATGAAGAGGACAAAAGGATTTGGATCTTGGAATCCTTAGGGAAGTTTTCATGTAAATCTTTCTTCAAAGCTTTGATCCTCCCCACCCCTTTAATTCTAATTTCCCTTCTAAAAGGATTTAGAAGCTTCATTCCCCCCCTAGGGTGAAAGCGTTTTTATGGACTACCGTGCTAAATCGCATTAACACTATGGATGTCATCCAAAGAAGGCACCCCAAGATGACTATCTCCCCAAATTGGTGTCCTCTTTGCAAGGCTGATAGTGAATTAGGAACCCATATCTTTATCCACTACAGTTTCTTAAGATCAATCTGGGACCATTTTTTCTCTATTGCAGGGCGAAATCATGTTTGGCCTCTTGAAGTTAAAGACTTTGTTTGGCAATGGTCTAGTGGTGGGTTTGGGATCCGTGGTGAAGTCTTTTGGGACTGTCTTTTACATAGAGTGATTTTGGGGGATTTGGAGAGAAAGAAATCTCAGAATGTTTAATGATAAATATCATTCTTCCTCGGAGGTTAGAGAGGTGATTATCAGAGATGTGGGTTCTTGGCTCTTGGTCACTCCAGAGTTCAATGGCTTTCCTTTGTCTTTGTTATTGAGAGATTGGATGTTGTTTCTGGCTTGGAATCCGCTGTTGATCAAGAAGGTGAATTTGGATTGGAATCCTCTTCCTATCAGTACCCTTAAAATGAACTTTGATGGTGCTTCCAAGGGTAATCCGGGTCCTACTGGTTTTGAGTGCATTATTCGGAATAATTCGGTTGACATCATTAGAGCTTATTGTGGGCCTTTGGGAATTGTGATTCTATCAAGGCCGAAGCTATGACTCTCCTCTCAGGCCTCAGAGAATTGAGAAGGTTGGGTATGACCTAGTGTATAGTGGAGGGGGATTCCCATACTGTAATTAGTTGGGGATTGGGTAGGGGAGACATCTCTTGGCGCTTGGCCCCAATATTCTATGAAATTAGAGAGTTGATTCTCTCCTTGAAGTGTTCCCTCAAGCATGTTGATAGATGCCAGAATGGATTGGCGGACTAGTTAGTTAATTGGGGGGTTGGGTGTGGGATAACACATTATGACAATTGTCTTCCTGGGGATATGATGCCTATAGCTTTGTAGTAGGTCCTTCTTGTGGTTTCTGAGTGGGTTCTTGTTTGCTTATTGTTTGGGCTTCGGCTTCTACCTCGGCTCCCGGGTTGTCGAGGTTGGGTAGTTTCCTAGCCTTGTTGTTGTACCTTATTTTCTCTCTGTTTTTTTAATAATATAGTTAATTATCCCAAAAAAAAAGTAAAAAGACCTAGAGAAAATATAAAAGAAAGAAGAAGAAGATGAAGATGAGTAGAAAAAATAAGAAAGCGCACCTAGAGGAAATCACCAACCAAGAGCTTCTTTCTTGGCATCAAAGAGGAAGAAGAGAGAGCTCCAATCGTGGGAGGCAAGGCAGCAGCCAAACATTTTTTTTTATTTCATTTCATTCCCCAAAACGTGAGAGGGGAAGGATCTCTTATACCCACGGTTAGGTCAAAGGCATCCCCCCTTTTTACAATTCTACCCATAATAATATAAAAGTCTAAACAATAAAATAAAACCAAAACTTAACCCCCTCTCTAAAGAGTGGTCGATCACCCTCATCTATGGGTTTTATCCCATGTAGACAAGTTTGGCCAAAACAATAATTAAAATCCCCATAATGTCCCTATACTCTATACTTATATAAAACAGCAAGATGAACTAATAAACCTCCACTAAACCTTTTTAAAACAAAACTAAACATCTTCTAACTTGTTCCCTTTCTCCTCCCCATGCGTGGACCCCACCAAGGCCTTATGTGGGCCCCACCTTGCTTCCATGTCCTCATCAATACCATGATAGCTACTTATAGGATAAACTTACATTTTTTCGTGGTAATTTTCTAGGATAGTATTTCTATTAAACAGACGACAAAAAAAGAGTATTACAGGTTACCTAGGAATGCTTATGCTTAAACCCGAAATAGGATTGGTGATGCAGGACAACTAACCACTTACTCTAAAATCTCGAACTGATTGAGAGAGGCAAATCAATCATTTTATCTTATAGTTTAGGCTAGGTTAGGCCCTTGGCTGAACCTTCCTTCGTGGGCCTCACCTCTCATGGGTCTTGCATCACACGAGTCGCTCGTCTCTCATGGGTTGCCTCACCCCGAGTGTGCCCCTATCTTTCACAGGCTGTCCCACTCGAACCCGGTGTGAAAATTCTCCTGCATTAATCACCTCCGGTGAGGAGTTTCGAACATGAGACCTCCTACTTTGATACCACTTTGATGCAGGATGACTAACGACTTTCTTTAAAAGCTCAAATCGATAGAGGCAGGCGAATCAATCATTTTATCTTATAGCCCAGGCTAGGTCATGCCTTGGCTGAACTCTCTTTTGTGGGCTCCACCTCTCATGAGTCCCGCCTTTCACTGGTTGCCACACCTCGAGTGTGCCCCTATCTCCCATAGGCTGCCCCACTCGAGCCCGGTGTGAAAATGTCCTACATTAATTGGTGAATCCTTGCCTTCATCTCTCTTACCTAGTCTTTTTCGTATTGCTTACCATAGAAATGGCTTTTTTTTTTTATCAATTAAGTAAATATTTATTGATGATTGAAAATCACGAGGGGTACAACTCAACATGGGGTTGGAGAGCACCCATCAGCTGAACACAAAACTATCTCATTCGAAATAAAAATCATGTAATTTCACCCCCTTCATCATAGGTAGGTGAGAACTCCAAAAATACAAAGAGGATATCACCCTATCGGAGAGCTTATTGTTTTCCATCCGACCCTACTAAAAAACACGAGCATTTTGCTCCAGCCAAAGAGCCCAACCCAACACATTAGGGATATTATAACATAGCCTTTTCTGCAAGGAGTTAGGTTAGAGGTCTTTGTGTTGCTCCACATTGACTGAAATTCCTCCATCATCCTTGGCATGAACCAGCTACGACCAAACCTCCTCAAGAAGAAATTTTAAACCCCATGAGATACTTGGCTGTGGAGAAAAAGATGTCTAGCATTTTCTTCATCCCTATAACACAGGTTGCATCTATTTGGCATGTGGAAACCTCTAGCCTTAAGCTTGCCCACTGTGAGCACCTTTTCCAGAGTTGCCAACCATAGCAGAAAGGCAACTTTTGAGGGGAGCTTGGACTGCCATATCATCCTAGCATTTGGAAAAGGAGAGTTATCTGTCATTAGACGCTTATAGGCTTCTTTCACCAAATACTTCCCTTCGTTGTTATGGAGCCATATCTGGACATCCTCCTCTACCTATCCCCGTTCCCTTATGTCTGTGTAAAAGAGAGCTAGCCGAATCAATTTCCCAATCATTGAGATTATGCCTAAGACCTAGGTTCCAAGCATTACTAGAGCCATGAACAACCCTGTGGTCTAATACCGAGCCATCTTTCCTTCTTGCTAGAGACAAGATATGAGGGAAATCCGAGGCAAGAGGGGTGTGCCTAGCCCATATATCATTCTAAAACTAAACAGAGGACCCACCACCTATTTTGAAGCCGATCTGATTTTTAAACCATGGGAGGTTCCTCAAAATCCCTTTCCAAACCTTGACCCCAAAAGAACCGGGAGCAGGTCCACCATTCCTACCCGAGCTCTGAGAACCAAATTTAGTTGAAATTACTCTCCTCCATAGAGCTTCTTTTCGATGCTGAATCTCCATAGTTATTGTAAAAGGAGGGGCCGTGTTCATTTGCTTAAGGGAGAGGATTCCCAAGCCTCCTTGAGAAGTGGGTTTACAAATCAAACTCTATTAAACTAAAGGGAAATTTGGTCATTCCACAAAAAATTCCTCCTAGTAGAATCGATCTGCTTCACAACAACTTGAGAATTGAGAAAAGGTGAGAAGATGAGTATTTGGTTCCAAGGGAAAGTCCAAGGTAGGTGCTTGGCAATTGGGTCATGGAGCAACCCATCAAAGCTGCTAGGTCGTTTATTTGAGGAATGTTGCCTATAGTGGAAATGCCTCCATTTGTGAGATTCTTTCTAACTCTCCCAATGGCCTTTCTTGGAACTTGTTATTTTCAAGAGATCTTGATTTAGAACTGGATCTCATCTCTTCTCTATATGATTCTTTACAACATTCTCGTCTTTCTCCCTCTAACTCTGATAGATATAAGTGGTCCTTTGATCCTTTTGGTCTCTTCTCATCTAATTCTTTCTTCCAATTCCTTTCTTATCCCTATCCCTTTCCCTCTCATTCCTTCCCAGTAAAACTTGTATGGAATGGCCTTCCCCCCCTCCCCCTCGGGCCCAAGCATTTCTTTGGGTTGCTTCTATTTGCAAGATGAATACCATGAATCTCCTTCAAAAGAAGCACCTTTATATAATGTTATCCTTGCATATTTGTGTTTTTTGTATGGAGGACAGGGAGTCAAGTAATCACATCATACTTCATTTCTCTTACTCTTGGTGCATATGAGAGCACTTCCTATCTAATTTACCTCTTTGTTGGGTTATGCCAAACAGCATGCTTGATCTTATCTGGCAATGGAATGCCCCATACTCTCATCTAAGAGGTAATAAATTTTGTGCTGCTCTTCATGGAATTTGTTAGGGCGTATGGAAAGAGGGTAATAGAAGGATATTTGAAGGTCCATCTAGATCTTCTTTGCAACTTATTGACTCCATCATATTTGAGGTAGCATCATGGATTATGGTATCAAAGGAATTCTAAGGTCTCTCTATTAATGATCTCACAAGGGATTGGCATTCTTGTATTACACTATTTGGTGTATACTCACAGTATCTTTATTTTTTTCTTGCTTTTCACCTTAGTCATTGTTTATTATACCCTCTCTCCTTTCTCTGTTTAATAAGTCGATATTCATCCAAAAAAAAAAAAAAAAAGAGACCCCAAACATACATGTAATTGCTCTATACCCCATCACATATGTATTCTATAAAAGAGGGGATGGTTCAGCCTTTGCATAATAATTTCACCTTGGATTTCTGAAGAAATAAAATCTTTTTGAGATGATTAAGAAGGGAGGTGACCAAATCAATCTCATTATCTCCAAAACCCTTACGAAACCTAAATTCTTAGTCAAGACCCGAAGGGGATGAGGAAATTCATTCAGCAATCATTTTATCTTTGGGGAGCAAAATGGAAAAGAGGAGAGGGAATTTTCACTAAGAGGACAGTTGCCCCACCCAAATCTTTCTAAAACTTTATCCTGTCTCCCTTACCCACCTAGTACATGACAAATTAGGAAAAGTGAGGAAGAATATGATTGGTACCATTTCAAGGACAAAAATAGGAAAACTCTACCAATAGTGTTAAGAGTCCCATTGATGAGGACATCTTGCCACGTAGCAAACTTAGAGTGTACTAGCACCGGAGGAGAGTTCCCTAGAGCCTATACATGGACCAATGACTGTTCGGAGTTCATCGCTTTGATCGGGAAGCGATTATGAGCTGATTTGAGTAGGGTACGCTTTTTGAGGCATTTAGAACCCACTTGTCCATGTGGGTGGGTCCACATGTGGCCATCATCAGTGGAGGACATATGGATTTATTTTATTTCATGATTTAGTACTTTATTTTATGTTTTATAGTAATTTTTTTATGAATTTTAGACTTTTCCCTTTGTTATGGACATTTTCATAATTTTTTGTTTTTTTTAGGGAGTTAGTTGCAAACAAGATTTTTATCTTTATGTTGAGAGTCTTGATTGTATACTATTAGAGTAGCTGATCAGCATCTAGTCTTTTATTTAGTTTGGATTGCTTTTCCTTATGTAAGTTGGTTTCAAACACTTTGGTAATATATTTATATGGGAGATGTGATCGTGAGACACACAATTACATGGAACAAAAAAATTCAGTTTTGAAAAGCTAGTCTGCTCTTCTCTTCTAGCCGGCTGCTATCTTGTGTGCTTGCTTGGATTCTCTTGGTGCGCCTATAAGAGTGCAGGGTTGGTGAGTTCCTTGTAAGGGATTGGTGAATTTCCCATGTACCTCTTCTAAACTTCATTCTTCTTCTCCTTTTTTTTTTTTCCCCTGGTTCTTGATCCCCTGCAGCTACCACAGTCCCAACTCTCTCTTCTCTGCACTCATATACTTCCCTAAGTTATCTCCACCACATCCCTACACTTCCCTTGCTCGCCACTCAAAATCCTATCCCACTACATCTCACGGTTGATTCTCCATTACCTCTTGCTAAGAAATATCAAGAAACATTTAAATCCCTTGCAAACCTAAACACAACCCTACCTCCTCTTCTCCCATAGCTGCCGGCCACCTTATAAACCCCTCACCTTTATTTATTTATTTATTTTTATAAAGAAAATCCATTCTTTATATCCCTAACTTACTGTTCCCCATTAAAACCAGTAAAACCCACAAACCCTAACCCGTAAACCTTAAAGAAAACCCCCAAACCACTTCCTAATCCACTCTCAAACCAATCGGACACCCTAGCAACCCTTGTCCATCATCCTTTTGCAGCCAAATCCTCTTCCCTAACTTATACAACTTGCTGCCACTGGGTTCATCTCAAATCTGTCCCGTTTGGTTACCCCTTTTTCTGATCAGACTTTATCTTGGTCCTGTCTTATACATCAGCCCATCTTCTTAGCACTTTAATATTCTTTTTAAAAGGAAATCACCCCTCGTAACCTGCCGTTGATTTACCTAGACATCCCAATTGTTCTGGGAATTCAAAACAAAGAACCCAACCTTTTTTTACCTCAGTCGGATACACTCTGTTGTGCTGTGCAGATTTATTTTTACAGAAAGACTGCTTGCTTTGAATATTTAATTCAAAAGGTGGCATATTACATACCTGGCAGCAGACTTGGAAGTCTTTCATCTTATGCTTTGGCTGATCTTGTTATAATCCTATGGGGTTTACATCATTTAGCAGCCTGTTTGGTGATTCTTGATCTGATTTTCTTCTAGAAAAGTGTTTGCTTCATACACTTGCATATACACTTGGACTGTTAGTGATACAAGGACTACTCCTTGGTGTGATTGGACTGAAGTTAGAGCCTATTCAAGAGGTTCTAAGGCCCTTAAGCTTACTGTTTTGGAAGT
>JAOXJP010016004.1:0-17539 GCA_025762735.1 Platanus orientalis | reverse complement strand
TGGTTGAAGTAACCACATGATGGAAAACTAAGGCGTGTTCATGAACTTGAATGAGTCAATCCAAAGTGAAGTTAAAACGAGTGATGGCAAGAGGCTTTCGGTGAAGGGAAGCGGTAATATTCTTGTTAAATCAAAGGAAAGCTTCAAGCGCATTTCCAATGTCTTTTATGTTTCTGACCTCAAGCACAATCTCTTAAGTATTGGACAACTTCTTGTGAAATGACATAATGTCTATTTTAAGGAAGGTGCATGTAAGATCAAAGATAAAAACAATGCACTCATAGCCAATGTGAGAATGACTCCAAACAAAATGTTTCATTTAAAGTTTTTAACTCATCATTGCTTCAACAATACTATCAAAGATAATTCATGGCTATGGCATCTCAGTTACGATCACTTGAGTTTCAAGACTCTAGCCTTAATGGGGAAGAAGAATATCCTTAAAGATATGCTCAACATCAACCTTCAAAATCAAGCTTGTGAAAGATGTACAGTTGGAAAGCATCATAGAGATTCATTTCCCCTTAGAAAAGCTTGGAGAGCATCACAACCACTTGAGCTTATACATTCGGATCTATACGAGACCATGCATACGACTTCGATTAGAGGTAATTATTATTTTCTTACCTTCATTGATGACTATAGTAGAAAGACATGGATTTATTTTCTTAAAGAAAATTAGAAGTCTTTTGATGTTTCAAAGTTTTCAAGGCTTTGGCTGAGAAACAAAGTGGTTTCATGGTGAAAACTTTGCATTCCGATCGAGGTAGTGAATATATGTCTCATGAGTTTGAAATTTTCTTAAAAGAAAATGGCATCTGGCATCAATTCACTACTTGATATACTCCTCAACAAAATGGGGATGCCGAAAGGAAGAATAAAACAATCATGGAATTGGCTATAAGCATGTTGAAAACTAAGGGAATGCCTAATGTATTTTGGGCGGAAGCCATAGCATATGCCATCTATGTTTTGAATCGTGCTTCTTTCAAAAGTATGCAAGACATGACTCCTCAAGAATCTTGAAGTGGTCATAAACCATGTGTTGGACACTTAAGAATTTTTAGGAGTATTGCATATTCTCATATACCAGATGAAAGAAGTAAGTTGGATGACAAATCCAAAAAATGCATCTCTGTTGGGTATAGTGAAAGTTCAAAAGCATATAAATTGTATAATCCTATTACTAAGAAAATAATCATTAGTAGGGATGTAAAATTCAATGAAGAAGAATCTTGGGATTGGGATGTACATGAAAAAAGACAAAAATTAGTTTGTATGGATATGGAGGAAAACAATGGTGTTCAAAATGATGACATTGAAGGAAATGAAGAAAATAGTACTCCACCTTCCTCTCCATTTTCTTCTCCATCTTCATCTTCATCAACTTCAAAGAATTCTGGTTCTCATTCTAAGAAGACAAAAAGCATAAGAGAAATCTATGAAACTTCAAGAAGGGTCTTGGATGAAGATTTGATCAACTTTTTCTTGTTTGCTGATGTCAATCCAATTAGCTTTGAAGATGCATCTTAACAAGTGAATTAGAAACAAGCAATGAATCAAGAAATTGATTCAATTGAAAGAAACAAGACTTAGGAGCTTGTGGAGCTTCCAAATGGGCAAGAAACAATTAGAGTGAAATGAGTATACAAGACAAAACTCAATTCAAAATGAGAAGTTGACAAGTACAAAGCTCGCCTAGTGGTGAAAGGCTACAAGCAAATGTATGGCATTGACTACCAAGAAGTTGGAAGGTTTATCAAATGGATGTCAAATCGGCATTCTTGAATGGGCATCTAGAAGAAGAAAATTATATTGATCAACCTCCCAGTTATGTGAAGAAAGGTGAAGAGCATAAGGTGTGCCATTTGAAGAAAGTGTTATATGGCCTCAAACAAGCACCAATTGGGCTTGGTATAGTCGCATTGATGGGTATTTCTTGAAGAATGGCTTCAAAAGGTGTCCGTTTGAGCACACTCTTTACATCAAAGAAGGAACTCAATGTAAGTTTTTGGTTGTTTTCTTATATGTTGATGATTTAATTTTCACTGGGAATAACTTGAATTTATGTGAAGAATTCAAGAAAGCTATGATGCATGAATTTGAAATGACCGACATGGGTCTTCTTCATTTTTTTCTTGACATTGAAGTCAAGCAAAATGAAGATAGAATTTTCATTACTCAAAGAAGTATGCAAAAGATTTGTTGAAAAGGTTTAGAATGGAAGGTCCTAAATGTATAAGCACTCTAATGGAAGTTGGTTTGAAGCTAAGTAATAGCAATGCTCAAATAAGGGTTGATGGAACTCTTTATAGAAGTCTTGTTGGTAGCCTCATGTATTTAACAGCTACAAGACCGAATATAATGTTTGCGGTAAGCGTGCTTAGTAAATTCATGGAATCTCCTAAGAAAAATCATTGGAAGGCAGGTAAAAGAATCTTGAGATATGTATGTGGAACAATCGATGATGAATTTCGTTATAGAAAAGTTGAAGATTCAAATTTAATTGGATATAGTGATAGTGATTGGGGTGGAAGTGTTGATGATAGCAAAAGCACTTCCGGCTATATCTTCAACATTGGTTCTAGTGCAATTTCATAGGCATCAAAGAAGCAAACGGTGGTGGCTCTCCAACAGCTGAAGCGAATATATTTAATTGGCATTTGCATCTTGTCAAGCTCTTTGGATAAGATGGGTTCTTGAAGAACTCAAGCATTTACAAGAAGAAGATACAAAGATATTTTGTGATAATAGTTCAACCATTGCTCTTACCAAGAATCCGGTTTTTCATAGCAAAAGCAAGCACATTCGGATCAAGTATCATTTCATACAAGACTTGATCAAAAAATGCGATATTGATGTGAAATTTTGCAAAACTCAAGAATAAGTTGCGGATATTTTCACAAAAGCATTGAAAATTGAAACTTTCTACAAAATGAAGGAGAAACTCGGTATGGTGAACGTCTAACTTAAGGAGGGCTGTTGGAATGTTAATTAAGTTAGGCCCATTAACTACCTCATTGGAAGACTAAAAGTCTTCCTTGGTTCACAAGTCTTTTATTGGGTTTTGGAGTTTTGATATATCTTGGAATTCTACATTCATCTTGGAGTTCTACATTTATCTTGGAATTCTACATTCATTTTGGAGTTCTACATTCATCTTGGAACTTGGATACATTCACCTTGGAGTTCTATATACATGTATTTTCATTTAATGGGTTTGTAGTTTGATACATAGAAAGTCTAAAAGTGTTAATGTAAGTCCAAACTCGTTCTTGTGATGTAGCCTATAAATACTACCTTGTATCTTGGCATTTTTATGTTATTGGAATGAAATTTTAAGTCTCCATTAGTTATACAACAAAGTAATTTTGTTTTCTTATGTTTATTAGCATCAAGAGCACACCAACTCTTGATTTTCTATCCTCTTTCCTCTAAGTAGTTGGTTTCAATCCAACATAGGTGTACGCCTGATCTTTCACGGAAGTGAAAGTTCAGGTGTATGGTCCAAAAAGGGGTCCCACTGAGGGTTTCAAAAGGATTAGGGACCTAAGGGTTTTATCAAAAGGGCTTTGGGACTTGGGAGCCTTTGTGGGTCCACTGTATGTATAAGGACCGAGAACAAAATAATGTTTAGGTTGGTACGCTTGATATCAGGTTGTATGCCTGAACATTAGGGTACACTTGAACCTCCACAATAACATGAATTCAGGCGTACTATCTTAGATGGACCCCATTGGTTGTCTCAATAGTGTTAGAGGTCTGGGTATTCTTTTAGAGGGTCTTTAAGGGGCTATGGGTCCTTATGGACCACTAGACACTTAGAGACTGAGAGGTTCAGATATTCAGGCTGGTATGCCTAATATTAGGTTGTACGCCCGAACTTCCACAGTAATGTGAATTCAGGCGTACTGTCCTAGATGGACCCCACTAGTTGTCTTAACAGGGTCAGAGGTCTGAGTATCCTTTTAGAGGGTCTTTAAGGGTTTGTGGGTCCTTATGGACCACTGAACACATAGAGACTAAGAAGTTGAGATATTCAGGTTGGTATGTTTGGTATCAGGTTGTATGCCTGAACTTTAGGGTATGCCTGGATTTTCTAGGGAGTGAAAGTTCAGGTGTACTGGTTCTAGGCTAGAATTCAACAACCTGTTTTTCATGCTTTGGGGCCATCAAAAGAGGTCTAATGGACCTGAAATTTTTCAGGGAGCTGGGTTAATATCTTAGAAGATTCTCTGAAAAATCCCAGCCTCATTGGATAAGGTTAAACCCCTTTTTGAATTTTCAAAAATGGGTGAGTCTCCCATTGTTTCACACAGTCCCTTGTAAAATACAAGGATTATGGGACCCATTCCGAGGGCTACACTTGGGGGGTTGAACTCAAATTTTACAGGTAATATTCTAACAACATTATAAGACCACTATACAAAAACTGGAGCAAAACAATTAGTATATATGAAGTAATTTAACAAACAAGTTGGGTGTCAAAAAATAAAACAAAACAGAAACAACAAAAATTTAATTCAAATAAAATTCTAATAAAATATTGAAATGTAAATGAACTAAACATGTAAATTAGTTAACTACAAAATAAAGAAAGAAACATACCGGAATTATAAATACAGAGTTAAAATTCGGGCATTTCACTTCGCTCAGACAATGGAGTATAAAAACACTCCAAAATATTGAGCAAGTGGGGTCCACTTAAGGGGTCAAACAACATCCAATAAAGACAAAATTTGGTGGACATGTAAGCTATGATAGTGACTTACAGTGTAAATTTGAGACCTTAACTCCTCCCGTAAGGGGAGTTATGACTCCTACACTAGTTAATGTACAGAAAAAGACATAAAAAGGGGAGGGGTGGAATAATTATCTCATGAGAGGTAGACTTTCATTCATTTCTTTTCTCTTTTTATCTTTCTTTTCTTTTCTTTTCCTTCTTTCTCTCTTTTCTTTTTTTCTTTCTTTTCTTTTTTTTTTTCTTCTGAAAATTTTTTATTTTCCAAAACTCTTCTCTATGACTGAATTTGGGGGGTTTTTTATAGGTGGGGCCAAACATGGTATGCATGGTGAAGGTGAGGAGAGTCCCACATCAACAAGTGGTGGAAAGTGAGTCACTTAAAGAGGTAAAGTGGAGGCTTCTCAGCCACATGTGGGGTGTTCTAGAAGTCTTCCTCCCATTGGTTGCAAAATGAAGGTAGCTTAGGTGGGTGCTAAGTAACAAAGGGGGTTGAATGGAGGGTTGAGGTGAGGAGGTGGGAAAATGGAGGGTTATGATGTATTATGGGCTTTTAGGGTTTTAGGGGGCTGATCCCAACCCTTAGCCATGAGAGGGGGGTGAATGTGTGCCATGTGGCAAGGGAAAGATGAAGGGTTGAGATGAGGAGGTGGAAAAATGAAGGGTTGAATGTGACTCACTAAAATTAGTGGTGGAGAATGGGCCACTTGAATGGAGTAAATTGGAGGCTTCTTAGCCACATATGGGAGAGTCTAGAGGTCCTCTTATTGGTCAAAAAGTAAGGGTAGCTTAGATGTGAAACATGTAGCAAAAGGGGTGGAATAGAGGGTTGAGGTGAGGAAGTGGGCAATGTCTCATCATAACATAAAAGGAGAGCTTTTAAGAAGTAAGGAATTTTCATAAGAAAAGAAAAGAAAGAAAGAAGGAAGAAAAGAAGAAAATGAATGAAAGCCTACCCTTAGGTCAGTGTCCATCCCCTTTTATCTTTATGATTAGACCTTTCATACTGTAATTATTCACCCCTTGACCTATTAAAAAAGCTCCAAGGTGGGGCATAGGAGAGACAAACTTGTCTCATTTCTTTATGTTTTTTTTTTTTGTACATTAACTGGTGTAAGAGTCATAACTCTCTCTATGAGAGGAGTTAAGGTCTTAAATTTACACTGTAATTTATAATGATATTGATTTACATGTCCACCAAATTTCGTTATCATTGGATGTTGTTTGACCACTTAAGTGGATCCCACTTGTTCATTGTTTGGAGTGTTTTTACACTTTATAGTCTAAGCCAAGTGAAGTGTCTGAATTTTAAATTTCTCTGTATTTATGATTTTGGTCTGTTTCTTTATTTATTTTATAGTAAACTAATTTATATGCTTTAGTTAATTTTTGTATTTCAGTTCATTTACATTTCGGTATTTTACTAGAATTTTAGTTGAATTATATTTATGTTGATTCTGTCATTCAGCTTATTTGCTAAATTACTCTCTATGTACTTATTGTTTTGCTCCAATTTTTGTACAGTAGTCTTATAATGTTATCAAAATATTCTCTGTAAAATTTGAGTTCAACCCTTTAGGTGTAGTCCCTAGAATGAGCCCCACAATCCTTGTATTTTACAAGGGACTGTGTGAAATAGTAGGAGACCTACCCATTTTTGAAAATTCAAAGTGGGACCTACCCTTGTCCAATGAGGCTGAGATTTTTCAGAGAGTCTTATGGGATGTTAACCCAATTGCCTAAAAAATTCCAAGTCCATTGGACCCCTCTTGATGGTCCAAAAGCATGAAAAATAGGCTGTTGGATTTTAGCCCAGAACCAGTATGTCAGAACTTTCACTCCCAGGAAAATTCAGCCATACCCTGAAATTCAGGCATACCAGCCAGAATGTTTCAACCTTTATGTTCCTGTGTGTCTAGTGGTCCATTAGGACCTGTAAACCTCTAAAGACCTTCTAGGAAAATACCTAGAAGTAGACCTCTGATCTTGTTGAGATAACCAAGTGTGGTCCATCTGGAATAGTACGCCTGAATTCACATTACTGTGGAGTAGGGTTACATTAATATACTAATTGGGTAGTACTATTAAGTTAATGAGTAGGGTTACATTGCCCATACAGTTCATAGGAGTCATGATGTATATTAATGGAACTATGCAATGTAGTCAAGGTGTCTTAAGTGATGCCTTGGCAATTCAGCCTTTCTATGCAAAGAATTACCTTGGCGATGCTTAAGCAGTCCTAGATTATCAAAATTAAATATTATTATTTAAGTTCTTGTAAGTTGTAGATTTTCAAATAGAGAACCTTAGCATTTATAGAAACACAGAGAAATTTTTAGCCATTCACGATCTATGAAATAAAGAATGCTATAGCAGAAAAGAAATCAACAATCACGCACATGACAAGGATTTTACGTGGTTTAGCTAAGATGCATACATCCAAGGGGGATCCATCTTTACTATATGAGAAAATAAAAGATGTACAAAGCTCTCTTGCTCAAGCTCTCACCCTAGAACCCAAGCCCTTAACCTTGTTACACTCTTCTCCTTCGCTTCTCTCAACTTTATAAAAAAACCCCTTTCTTCTCATTGTGAAGAGAAATATAAACTAATAGACCTTGATAATGCATACTCAATTAGGAAGATTAATTGGTTAAAGGAAGAAGTATCTAATTACTAAAAGTTAAAAATTGCATACCAAATTTAGGTTATCAATGGAAAATACTTAATTCAAAATGCATACTAAAGTTAGAGATTAAAATTTTAAAAGAAAAAAGTATACAAGTAGCAGGTGAACAATATATATGGTAGAGCATTATGAAAACAAATGTTTGTATGCCCTAATTATTGTACTTTTTTTTACTTTAAAAAATCCCATTCACCTTTTATTCCTCATCTATACTAAACTTATGATGTAACATTACTAAATTGAAAATAAAAAAATAAATTCTAGGGCTCTAGGTTCTTTGCTAAACAAAGCTTTTTTGTAGTGAATGTTTTTTTCCCATTAAGGAATTAGGGGAATTTATTAAAAAAGAATAAAGAAATGATACTAGGAAAAGAAATAAAGATAATTGACCTAGAAGTATGGTCAAGAACAAAACTTACAGAATTTTCCAGGCAAAGATTTTCTCTCTGTACATTTCTACTTGCCAACAAAAGGGCGGCTTGGCCCAACGGTAAGGCTTACCGTTAGCATCCCTAGTGGCGCGGGTTCAAGTCACGGAAACAGCCTCTCTAGAAATGGGGGTAAGGCTGCGTACATCTTGCTCTCCCCAGACCCGGCGTTAGTAGGAGCCTCGTGCACTAGGCCGCCCTTCTTTTTTTTTTTTTTTTTACATTTCTACCTGTCAACAACAGATTTGGTAAACCCATCAACCTCTTTGTTGGGCACCTAGGACTGCACTGACATATGAATCCTTTTGATCATATGCAATAGTCTCCATAACCCCTATTTAGAACCATGTCCCTGCTAAGCGCAAAATCATTCCCCCTTCGTAAAAATAATAAACAAAATCCCTTTAGTAACAACCTTAGCCAAACCTTTTTAGATCTTTGGTAAATTTAAGGCCATTTAAGAGGGAAAGCACCTCTGCTCCTCAATATAAACATCTTGTTCAAATGGAAAAAAAATCTGCAAATTCTCTCACCATAACATAGCCAAACAAGGTGTATCGAGATCTTTTCTATTTTCTAGGCTGAACCCCGTCCCTCTTTAGTTTCGAGTAATTGTTTCTTGCACCCTTCATGTGGTGGAACGTATTCATCCTTGTTAATTTCTTAATTATTAATAAAATCATTTGTTATTCGATTTAAAAAAGAAAAAAAGGAAGAGCAATTAAGGAAAAATTCATATGGAGTTGTAGAGAGGCTCTCCCATACATATGACATATATTCAAAAGGAAAAGAATACAACAATACATGAAGGTATTTACAAGTATACCCCTATACATCCAAACGACTTATTTACTCTTACACATTGTACTCATATATATACATTAACACTCCCCCTTAAGTTGGTATGTAAATATTGTGCATATCAAACTTGCTAACGATCCTACTAAAACTAGGATTACATAGGCATTTTGTGACTACTTCAGCCAACTGATTTTTAGTCTTCACGAAGGGGACACATACCCAGTTTGTAACTTTTTCTTGATCAGGGTCGTTAGTAATACTAATGGCGGCTTTATTGTCACAATACAACTGCATAGGACTTTAGGAGATGAATCCCAACTCTTTTGAAAAGCCATGTATTCGTAACATCTCACAAATCTTGTGAGCCATAGTTTTAAACTCGACTTTGGCACTCAATCGTGTTAGAACGGGTTGCGTCTTGTTGTGCTAAATATTCATGTTACCCCCAACAAAGGTGCAATAGCCAAAATTGGACCTATCATTCATAAAACTAGCCTAATCAACATCTGTAAAAGATTTAACTTTTATATCCTTCTACTTGCCATATAAGAGCCTTTGAGCTGGACTCTTCTTCAAATATCGCACCATATAGTCTGTTGCCACAAGATACGCGTCGTGGGAGCATGCATAAACTGACTAACAACTCCTTCAATATAACAAATGTCTGGTCTAGTCAAGGTCAAGAAAATAAGTTTTTTTTATCAATCTGATAGTGATCAATATCAATAAGCCGGTGGCCCTCATCTGCTTTCCAAGTAGTGGTTGGATTCAATGAGAGAGTCTCTTTATTACTTCTTACTTTTTTCTTGTCTTTTTTTCTTTTTCTTTAATGTTTTTGTAGTTTCTTCTTCTCCTACTTGTAATCTCTTTCTTCTTCCCCCATCCTATCAATAAATATCCCTTGTGATCCAGCAAATAAAAATATGGGGGTCTTACAAGGTGCATACCCTAACATCCCAAAGTCCAAGAGGAGATCTAGCTCATACTTGTGTTGGGGACTTGGGATAAGAAGATACTATCCTACCTATCAAATAATAATAATAATAATAATAATGAAATGAAAGAATTAAAAGAAGATATTGTCTTTAGATCTAGTAACCTCAATCCCAATAAAGTATCTGAGGAGC
This sequence comes from Platanus orientalis, assembly GCA_025762735.1. NCBI lineage: Eukaryota > Viridiplantae > Streptophyta > Magnoliopsida > Proteales > Platanaceae > Platanus > Platanus orientalis. The sequence continues at coordinate 7,753 of JAOXJP010016004.1, read as the reverse complement.
CCCAAGTCCTTAATCTCAAACTCCCTACCAGAAAACCTTTCAGGTTGTTGACCCCACACTAATCATCACTCGTAACAACAATATCATACACATAGACAATGAGCTGTCACCTTCTCTTTATGATACCTTACAAAGTGGGTGTGATCCGCTTGACACTTCTTATAGCCATTCTTAAGCATGGCACCATGATCACATAGATAATGAGAGTTGTGACTTTCTCTTTCTAATGCTTTACAGTGGGTGTAATCCGCACTGTTTATAGCCATTCTTGCACATGGTACCATGAAACCTTTCAAAGTATGCCTAATGAGACTTCTCAAAGTCATAGAGAGATTTCTTAAGGTTGCACACTTTTTCTTTTACCGGTAAAATATTAAAACCAGGAGGCAACCTCATGTAAACTTCTTCCTCAAGGTTTCCATGTAAGAAGACATTTTTAACATCAAGCTATAACAATGGCCATCCTTGATTGGCAATAGTGGGGATGGAGATCAATGTACGAATGGAATCCATCTTTGTTACAGGGGCATTAGTCTCCTCATAATCAGCCCCATATGTCTCTATAGCCCTTGGCCACTTATCTAGTCTTGTACCGCTTGATTGTGCCATTAGGTTACAATTTCACAAAGAACGCTCATCTGTAACTTATAGACTCCTTCCCTTGTGGGAGATCTATAACATCGCATGTTTTTTTTCTTCTAAGGTTTGTATTTCCTCCTCTATTGTTCTTTTCTATTGAGGTTGAGAATTGAGATAGAGCTTGGGATACATTGCATGGAATAAAGACAAAGAACAAAGAGGTGGAGAAAGCCTTAAACTCAAGAAACCAGGAATCATAATAGACATGGTTAGTAATATGATATTGAGTATAAGAACAATTACTCTTCTTAACAACAATAGGAAGATAAGAATCATCATGAGGCATAGGGAGAGCAGTACTTGGAGACGAAGTGACCTGTTGGAGAGCACATGAGATTCAGGGATTGGGGTAACGTTTTTCTTACATCAAACAAACACCCTTGTAAAGTCTTTTTACCCAAGCTTCGTTTTAGGTGGTTTGCCATTGGCTCCTTCTTTTGAACAACTACTCGTTTTGTTTCCCCCTAGCTATAAAGTGAATTTCTTGTAGCGAAGAAGCATGCAGCCATCCTCTTGCACTAGATGTTGGGTGACACTGGGTAACACATGGTAGAAAAATTGAACCACCACATCTTGTGCCTAGTGCTGATGTTTTTTTTTTTTTTCACTTTTTCTACCACCTGTCACCCAATGCCCAACGTAAGAGGGTTGTTATATGTTTTTTCTTTGTAGGAAATCCGCTTTGCCCTGGCTACAACATCCATCAACATAAAAAATATATGGAGGAGCAAGAAAAGTAAGAGCCAACTCATCTTCTCCATCTCTACTATCCTCTTGAAAGTGATGATGGTTTGAACAAAAGAAAAAGATAATCTCATGAAAGGTAACATCAATGGAAACAATGCGCTTCCAAGTAGAGGGATGGTAACATTTGTATCCCTTCTGATTTGGAACATACTCAAGGAACATGCACTTAAGAGCCTTGGCATTTAACTTGGCAAATACAACAAAACACTTTAGGAGGAAGAGAAGACCTAAGAGATGAACACAAGAGGAGCTCAAGGGACATTTAAGACCCAAAATGCATGAAAACATACTGTTTATCAGATAGACAACAATTTGAATGGCATTAGCCTAGAAAACATAGGGAACATGCGTATAAAAGGGAAGGGTATGAGTGATCTCAAGAAGATGATGGTTCTTTCTCTTGGCAGCTTCATTTTGTTCTAGAGTACTAGGACAATTAGTTTGATGAAAGATGTCATGCTGAAAGAGGTAAGAGGTGAATGCATGAGACATATATTCCCCACCATTATCTGAACAAAGAACTTTAAGCTTAGCGTTAACTGAGTTCTGACCAATTTGAGAAACAATTCTTTGATTTTAACAAGTAAATCCAAGTAGCCTTAAAATAATCATCAACAAAAGTAACAAAATAATGGAAGCTAAACAAAGAGGCGATTGGGGCAAGTCCCTACACATTCGAGTAAACAAGGGCAAGTGGGGTAGTATTGTTACTTATACTAGCTAAATAAGAAGATCGATAATGCTTGGCCAACTCACAGGTTTTACAATGGAAATATGAAATATAAGAGTATTATCCTGGTAATAGTTTTTTAACTTGGAAAATGAGATATGGCCAAGACAAGAATGCCATCGAAGAAACTGGTCATGCTGGGAAGAAGAAGTAATAGAAGGTGATGGTGGTTGCAAAATTGTAGGTGATGGAGATGGTGTCTATTGAATTGTAGAGGCAACAGATGAACAACCATCCATAAGGTACAACCCTTGATTTGCATGGCCTCTACCATTGCCTTTTCTATCTTCAAGCTCTAGAAAACACAGTACAAAAGAAACAAAGCAACACTGCAATTCAAAGTTTTGGTAATATGACTAACAAAAACAAGGTTCAACTTAAAATTGGGAACATAAAACACAAAGGATTAAGATAAGGAAGAAGAAAGAGGAATGCATCCAGTACCGACTATAGAGGACAAAGAGTCATTAGCAGTGCATATTTTGTTTCTACCAGAATAAACATGATAAGAATAAAAATGATTAGACATACCAGTCATATGGTGATATGCCCCTGAATTAATAATCAAATGATGATTGGGTAACGGACTACGAGAAGAGACTTAGGTACCAGAACAGGCCGAAGGTACACCATCATGCTGAAACTGTACCACAAGTCTTTGTATAGAGGCTATTTCCGTTGGGGGAAAAACTGAAGGACTGGAGGTAGACATGTGTGTGATAAGCTCCAATACAAGCTAACCTCAAAACAAAAAACAAATCAAACACCATGGCAAAGAACAGTGCAAGCAGCTAAATTCCACAGTATACCAAGAATCTCAAACAATAACCAAGAACACCGCCAACAAAGTCAAAACAACAGTACGAGAGCCAACAGATATAGCGGTCAAAATTCAAAACGACAAGACCACAGTGAATATCTAACATTAGGTACACCACTTCAAAACAATTACCAAAGTATATACACAACTTCAAAGATGCAGAACACAAAGGGCACAGACCAGGCACTTCACTACCACCCGAGCTTAACCCCAACAATTGCTGCACACCTCGGCCAAGGAGATCACAATTGCTGCACTGTGAAAGCTTCACAGAGATATGAAATCACCTTCGAGAGCTATGAAATAGGGCTACACGACCTCAAGCATGGTACCCACAGCAGGCTACCTCAAGAGATAAAGGCTACAGCATTAACAACCAAAGAAACCTAATTTCCTATCCAAAAAAGACAAAAAAAAAACCAAAGAAATCCAGTCACACACTATAAGGAGCCACAATCAGCAGCAATCAATGATGAAGAGAGCAGAAACATAAAACAATCACTGGATAGCAGAAACACTTGAATCTGATCGAGATTAGCTCAGAAAATGACCCAGAAATTTGAATATACAGTAACAACACTTCAAAACATCAGTTGCAGCAGCTAACACTCATATCACAGGCAATACACTTCAATGTGTTTGAAGATGCCAGCTTGCTAAGTTGGTAAAGTCTGTGGGTGTCGTAGCATAGACCTGGGTTCAAATCCTGTCTTCACCTACTAATAGTTTACTCATAAAAAAAAGGTTCAAAATGGACAGCACACTCTAAACCAACTTTGAACATTAGGGCAGATACGATAATCAGGTCAAGATTACACAACAGCTCTTGACCTGTTAACTTAGGGTAAAGCAAGGGTTAACCTAGTTGATTAACAACCCAAAGAAAGGCTGTTAACCCGCAGTTTTATGGGCCCAAAGAAATTTAGGATTACAAGGTTGATTAATAAGGCCGTCAACTAGGGTAAAGCAAGGGTTAACTAGGTCTAAATAAAGGCTATCTTAGGACCAATAGAGACTGGTTTGTAAGGGACAGCAGAGTACAAGTTTAAAGACTCATCAGACTTAGTGTACTCATGGGGTTAAAGTCTACTGAATTCAAAGTTAATGATGGGGCTAAAATCTGGGACAGAACAGACTCCAAATTAGGTTCTAGTAGCAGAGAATCCAGTCAGACTCTAGGGCTGTAATCAGGGACTGATTTCAGTAGATAAGAAAGGAGTTCGCTAAGGAGAACAGGGGATTAAATAGGGTCCACACCGCAGGGTTTGTGCTCAGGTTCAGGATTATGACAGGGCATTAAACAGGGCTAAACAGTGTGGGATTGTGTGGCTTAAGACTGACACACGAGTGGTTAGTCAGAGGGTTTTGTGGGGCTGATCAGAGATCCGAACAGGGTGTGTAGAATCAGGGTTTAAAGAAGTAAAAGAAAGGGTATATGACCTGATTTCAGGAGACTGAATAGTTGTTCTGGAGTAGGTATTGAAGGCTGTAGCAGAGATTGTTTTGGGGAAAACAGTGAGGGGGTTATAGGGCAGAAATCTTGCAGTAAACAAGGACTGAAACAGTGAGTTTATCACTCAAAATAGCAGACTGAAATCAAAGGATCAGACTGGTATGCTTATTGGGATAGGTGGGGTTGAAAACCAATGTGGATTTGGTACCGTTTTAAGAGGATTTGTAGCAAAGAAAGAAAAAGGGAAAACAGATGTGCCGCAAGGTATAATAAATGGGTGATGCGGGAGCATATCATGGCAAGAAGAAGTTGGAAGACCTTAGATATTCTTCCATGAAGTGTCTAGTACTTAGATTTAATTTTCTGTTTTAGGGTCTTTAGTTAGGAATTTAATGTTTAAAAGGGTTTTTGTAATAAGGCTTTGTCGGCCAAGGGGTGTTATGTAATTGTCTTAGTTTTAGGGGTCTTCTTGTAATAACTAAATATTCAAAGTGGGGTCCAATGATAAGCTGGTTAACAGCTCCTAATATTCTCGAGATTTTGATTTTGGAGGTATTTTGGATTCTTGTGGGGCCCATGATGACTAGATAACAACCCCTTTTAGTTAGAAGATTTTGGGAGATTGTTTAAGATCTTCTGGGGCCCAATAACTTGGCCAACAAGCCAAACATTGTTCCAATCAAGATTCCCTTTTTTCTTTAGAAGTTTTTTATTATTTAACAAGCCTATTTTAGTTAGAAGATCTGGAAAATAGGATTTTATTTGATTTTATTATCAATTTAATACCTATTTAAAGGCTCTTCTATGTATGAAGTAAATCAGTTCAAGATGAATGTTTGAAAAAAGAAGACGTGTGTTGAAGTGGGGGTGTGGTATCCCCCCTTTTCTCCTTCCCCATGAGTAAGTAACCTTTTTTTTCTTTATTGCCCTTCCATATTCTTCTTTCTTTTTTCTCAGTTTCTAACTTCCTGGTTTCTTCCCATAAACCAAAAAATAGCAAACTTATGGATATAATTTCTCAAACCAATCAACTCCAAATTTGACGACATTTGGAATAGTTGTGCATCTTAGACCCAAGATTCACTGTCTTAGTGCAGAATTTTCTGATGCATGGCCAGAGGTATTTTGGTCATTTCACACAGATGCCCAAAATTTTCCAAAATTTGAAATTTTCGGCTTTCTTTCTTCTCTAAATTTGTGTCTTTTTTAGTTATATCCTACATCAATGGGGTTTTAGGTTGTTGGAATGGATGCATTAAGGGTTTGGGGATTTCCACCAGGTGTAGAAGTGCTAGGTTTGGGTGTCTTGAAATAAAGACAGCAAGAATAAAGGATATGGTTTAGCCGTAGAGAAGAGTATGAGGTTAGCAAAGAGAGGGTTTGGGGAATAGGTTTTCTTGGATTCTTGGGGTGAAAACGGGTAAGAAGAAGATGGGTAAGGTCTGTGTGTTCAAGAAACACAATTAGCAAAAGTTCTTGATGTGGTTCTATAGGTTCTTTAACAGTGGGAAGCAAAACAGCAAGGGGAAGAAGAAAGAAGAAGAAAGAGAAAGAAAAGAAAGGAAAGAAGAAAGAAAATTGTACCTGAGTGAATAAACCCCTACCCCACGATCCTAGGAAGACCTCACCTAGGTTCAAGTTTTGGCATAAGAAACTTGAAAATAAGCAGTCCAAATCGAGGATGCAAAAGCCTGAGAATTTTATTCATTCCATCATAATTTCAAGTACAATCGATCCCTTCTTTTATAGACTCAAGACCCAAAAAAAGAAGTCTCTAAAATAAAAAAGGCCAGGCTTCCTAGACTAGTCGACCACTCCTTCCTAATATATAAAAAAAAAACTTATCTAAACTATCCAAAAACATTAATTAAAATGACAACCATATTCTAGACTCTAATAAGACAAAATATTAGGTAAAATGGTAAAATTAAGACTACTAAGGAATCTAATAGCAACTAAAAGACTCCATGATGTGTTCAAAGGTGTCCCTCCATGTGGCTCCATGTGTAGACCCCACCAAGCCACGTGTGGGTCCCACTTGGTCGTCAATGTACGCATTAGGTGGATCAACACACTACAGCAAGAAAGGTCTTCCAAAGGATTTTCCCTCTCCAGCTGAAGGCCACAAATCTCCACTCTTGCACCTGGCCTCGGAACTCTAGGGAAAGTCCTAGAGACCCGAAGTAAAGATATTGTAGGATGCTTATAGCAACTTGCCTATGAGCGAAAAACAGATTTTTTAGCCCGTGTTTGGTTGCCACCTGTAATGAAATCGTTTCATTTAAACTCCCATGGCATTTGAAGCCATAAGGTGATGGTTCAAAAATGAACTCATTTAGATTCAAATTGATTTGTTAACTAAAATTAGGAAATGAAAGTCATCTTAGGTTGCTCACATTCCATTGTTCAATGGGATAAAATATCAGGACTAGGTGTTAGGGTGGGAGTCTTGTATTTTGTTAGTGCTTTTGCCCCAGTGGGGAGAATATATTCCTCAATCATTTCTCCTTGTGATTTTGAATAAAACCTTATCAAAAGGTAAAATAAAAATGAAGTCATATTAAGTTTTATATAAAATGAAATGATTGATGTTATCATTCATATTTTGGTGATGAATGGAAATCAATCCATTTCCGATGGGTCTCATATACACTCAGGTACTATGGCAAACCAAAATGAAATGGTTCATTCCAAGTGACAACCAAACACAAGGTTAAAGAGTGACTCGTAAACAATTTTTTGTATGGGGAATAGCTTTCCTTGGCTTCTCTAAATTTCTTCCCTACTAGTGAATGGAGGGGAAGAAAATTTTCTTCTGGTTGCAAAATCAGGCTAGTTAGTCATGTGCTTACTAACCTATCCACGATTTGTTCTCTCTTGTTGGTTTTCAACTCTATAATGTATGACCCCTTGAATCTTTACTTGTCTTATATCTTTTGAATCAAATGAGTGTAATGGATATAGTTGGTCTACAATGTCAATTGGCTTGTTGGCAAAAAATACATTAGATTGTTTAGCTTTTTCATCTGGCACATGCTTTGCATTGACCATTATCTTTCCTTTTCACATCTTGGATGATGCATCATCATTGATCTTGTTGAACCACAAGTATATGTATTGTAAGGGGTACAATACATGTACTTAGGGTATTATTGTCAACCTCCTTATATTTTATACTATAAGTAAGGAGGAAGGGGTGTCATTAGGTTCTAACAAACCCTAATCTCTCCTACGGATGCCTCTTTTCTCCCTTTTTTTTTTCTCCTCTTTTCTTCTTCTCTTCATCCATAAGACCAGCCATGCTTTATGGAGCAGAATGTTGGGCAACCAACAAACAACAAGTACATAAAATGAGTGTGGCTGA
>JAOXJP010015993.1:0-17540 GCA_025762735.1 Platanus orientalis | reverse complement strand
ATCTTCTTCAGTGTATTAATCAAGGGGAGGTGGTGCCCCTAAATAGGCTTACAACCGATAGAATTTTTTTTTCTATAGAATTTAGAAAGTACAAAATTCGAAACTTGCTCAAGACCTAAACTTGGAGACCAAGTATTTTAAAAACTTACTTTTTTAATTTAGAAACTACTAAAAACTTCAAACTTGCTGCCTACATACTAAAATAAAAAACCTTCTAAAATATGACTTTCTTAAAGTCTAAAACTATTAAAAATTAAGAATTCTAAAACTCAACTTTCTAAAAACAACATTCCCGCAACTCTTTGACAACCCTATAGTAATTTGGTTATAACTTTCCCGAATATACACAATCTTGGTCTTGTTAGAAAGATATCTGAATAACCTCTCTAGTCTCTAATGATAGCAAAATCAAGCCAAAAAGGCAAGTTTTAACCATTGAAAGCTTGGGTTAAAAGTAAGTGATAGGATTACAACTCAATAGAAATAAATTCTACTCCCCATGGCACTAGTGGCCTTATTATATAATTAACGTATCCCATAAATAATTAAAATAACCCATACACTACATAAGACTTGAACCTCGGTCTCTTGTATGGTGGCACATGTAAGAGTCCTTTTTTGTTGTCTGCATCATTCTTTTGGGTGGGGAGAAATTCAACCTTGAATTTGAACCATTCTTCATACCTCCAAAGGCATGATTGAGACTCTTCAAGAATGGAGGATGATGTGGTGGAAGTCCTAAGATGGAGGACTCGCATGTGCCTTATGGACTGGATGGCTGCTTGGATATGGATCTCGATTTGGTATGCTTCTGAGCTTTTGCTCGGACTGGAATCTTCTCGGGCTTTGGCAAAGTTTGACCTGTGTTAATGATCTGCAACATGTGAAAAGGACGAAGTTCAAGTATGAAAGGTTTGTAAGACTTCTCCCACCTTGATTTCTTCCATTTCTTGGGCTTTGATTTCTTCTGGGCTGCAGGTTGACATTCAGATTCAGGCTCTTGAATACGAAGCTTAATTCTTGCTGCTTGTTTTGCTATGCGCTTGTTTGTATCATCAAGAAGCCTTTGCATTTCATGATGAATAGTATCATAAGATGCCATAGATTTCAATTTCCACATGAACCCAACTAGATAGGAATTATTTGGAACCTAGCTTCTCGAAATTACAGCTAGATAGAACCCTGGCTCTGATGCCAAAATTGATGCAGCACAATAGGGAAAATACTAAAACTTGATGTAGGATATTCTCAAAATAAATGCGGAAGAAAATAAAATTCAAGAGTTGATTTTTCTTGAATTTGAAACTCAAGTAGCCATGAAATAAGATAAAATAGTACATAAAAGGGTAGAAAAGATATTGGAAGCAATTAGAACAAAAAAAGAGAACAAAATAGAGGAAAAGAACACATAAGGGTATTTCTATAATTTTGGACAAAAAGTCCGAAAATTACAAAAAATGACTCTTTGACGGTTCAAAATTTTACGAAACTCCCTAAATCAATAGTGAATCATAAGGTCTATAGTTGAAATTTTATGCAATTTGGATTACAATAGGTTGGTCAAATTTAAGAGTTTCAGAAAATTCTAAAGATTCTTTAATAGAGGTTTAAGAGAAAACACAGGGAATCTTTTAGAATTAAGAGGAAAGAAGAAAGGGAATTAGGGAGGGAGGAGAGGGCTTTTGTAGGGGACCGCTAGGAGATCAAACCCTTAAAAGGAATGAAAGAAGTAAGGGACCACTAGGGGATCAAAGCCTTAAAAGGAGTTAAAGAAGTAGAGCTTCTTGAGGGGTATGATTTCAGCAAAGATATAAACCTAGAAAATTCTGCAAAGCGTACCTTAATATTGGTGTCTAGAATCCTTTTGCAAGTCCAACAACATATAATCCTTGAAGTCTTAAAGTTATAGCATCAAAGGAATGGAGAAACATTAAGAAAAAGAATAAGAAGTAGAAGAAGAAGAATAAGGGAGGGTGAGGGAAACTCACGATGCACTAAGGGGTGCTACAAGCCTACAACCCATGATGGATAAGAGAGGGGAGCTTAGAGGGAGGCGTCACCTTATCAGAAAAAGGAGAGGCCCATGGCCAACACTTGGGAAACACCTAATTTCAAACATTTAATTCAATTTCAGGGGAGGGAGTACCTTTAAATAGGCTTACAACCTATAGAATTTCAAAAGTACAAAATTAGAAACTTGCAAACACCTAAACTTGGAGACCAAGTATTATTAAATACTTACTTTTCTAATTTGGAAACTACTAAAAACTTCAAACTTGCTACCTAAGAAATGACTGGTATTCTTGGTTGTGATATGATTCCTTTGCTTATTTCTTATTTAGGGATTCCTTTGGGTGCAAATTCTTCTTCTCGATCTTTTTGGATCCCGATGTTGGAGAACTTGAGTTGTAAGCCGACTCATTGGAAAGACAGCTATCTCTCTTTGGTGGAAAGCTTATTATGCTGAAGAGCATGCTTTCTAGCATGCCAATTTATTTCTTCTCCCTCTACAAGGCCCTGCTGTCTGTGATTTACAAGATGGAAAAATTATAGAGGGATTTTTTATGGGGCTTTGATAGAGGGAAGAGAATTCATTGGGTTGGGTCTCCCAAGGGGGTTTGGGAATTCAGTCTTTGCGAGAGTTGAATAATGCTCTACTAATCAAGTGGCTTTGGAGATTTGGTTCTGAAAGAAATACAATATGGAGGCGGTTTGTGTCGGCCAAATATGGGGAGGATAGACTTGATTGGTTTATTTCTGAGCCAGTGGGATCGAGGGGATGTTGAGTGTGAAAGGACATCTTCGCTGAATCGGTTGACTTTAAGCACATCAAGTTCAAAGTTAACAAAGGAAACATGGTCCGTTTTTTGATGGATCCATGGTGTGTGAGGGAGCCACTCAATATCCTCTTTCCTTCTTGCTTTAATCTAGCTTTTTCCAAGAACGGGTTGGTGTAGGATCTTGTGATTCGTTCTAAAGTGTTTTGCTTTTGGGATCTCAAACCTAGAAGAAATTTAAATGATTGGGAGATCGAGGAAACAGGTTGCTTGATGGATATGCTTGAAAGTTATCCAGTGGGAGATCACGATGCGGATAATGAAATGGTCTAGGTTTGTGATGTGGATAGAGGGTTCTCAGTCAAGTCGATGTATGATGCGTTGGCCCCCCAGAAGCCAAAGTGCTCACCGGGGATCTATGGACAAAACTCTCAAATTCAGTTAAAAGTGTCAATCTTTATGTGGAGGCTGTGGTGGAATCGGGCTCCAACGATTGACAATCTTATTTGCTGAGGGATGATAATTCTAAATTGGTGGTGTTTGTGCATTTCATATAGAGAATCGGCTAATCGTCTATTCATTCATTACCTGTGGGTGAATATGCTTTGGAATTATTTTCTTGCCCATTTTGGTGTGGTGTGAGCCCAAACTGAGTCCATTAATGGTTTAATGCAGTGTTGGCCTTCCCAAAGGTGCAGTGCTTGGAGTGTAATAGGAAGACAACTATGGTGCTTGATTTCGGCGGATCTCTTATGGTTGGTTTGGCAAGAACGTAATATGAGACTTTTTGAGGGAAAGCAAGAGCAGCCCCGAAAGATCTTGGATAACACTGTTGCAAGACTCCATGCCTGGCTTTATGTCTCTTCCAATAGAGCAAACCCTCCTTTTGAGTTGTGGATTTTTGATTGGGATTGTTTGATTTTTCATGTCATTTAGCCTGAGGTGTTATTGCTTATTTAGCTAGCATTCCTTATGCTAGCATTGTATCCTTCTTATCTCTTTTGGCTTTATATTACATTACCTTTTTCAAAAAAAAAACAAAGACATACTAAAATAAAAAACCTTATAACACATGAGTTTCCTAAAGTCTAAAACTACTAAAAATAAAGACTTTCTAAAAACACTACTCTTGTAACTCTTTGATAACCCTATACCCAAATCACCTTAGATTTACTCAATCTTGGTCTCGTTAGAAAGGAAACTTAATAACCTCTCTAATGATATAGAAAATCAAGCAAAAAAGGCAAGTTTTGACCCTTGAAAACTTAGGCTAAAAAAGTAAGTGATAGGATTACAACTCACAATAAAAAAAAACTAAACTACCCATGGAACTATTGGCCTTATTACAAAATTAACTCGCCCATGACACAAGACTTGAACCTTGTTCTCTTGTATGGTGACACATACAAGAGTCTCTTCTTGTTGTCCGCATCATTTTCTCAGGGTGGAGAGAAATTCAACCTCAAATTTGAAATGATCCACCATTCTTCACAGCTTCTAATGGCATGATTGGAACTCTTCAAGAATGGAGGATGATGTGGTAGAGGTCCTAAGATGGAGGACTCGTATATGCCTTGTGGACTGGATGGCTTCTTGGACCTGGATTTTGATCTTGTCCACTTATAGGCTTTTGCTCGAACTGAAATCTTATTGGGCTTTAGAGAAGTTTAGCTCTTGTTGATGATCTACAGTATGTTTTTTTGATAAGTAAATATTGATGAATATGGGTTTTGAACCCAGGTCTGTGGTACAACACCCACAGACTTTAGGAAGTCCAAGTATGGAAGGTTTGTAAGACTTTTCCCGCCTTGATCTCTTTTGTTTTTTTGTTTTTGTTTTCTTCCGAGCTATTGGTTGACTTTCAGATTCAGGCTCTTGAATATAGAGCTTAGTTTTTGCTGCTTGTTCTGCTATGCGCATGTTTGTATCATCAAGAAGCTTTCGCATTTCATGGTAGATAGTATTATAAGATGCCATAGATTTCAATTTTCGATAGGAACCCAACTAGACAGGAATTAGTTGGAACCTGTCTTCCCACGGTTACAACTAGATGACACCAGCTACTAACCTGGCCCGAATATCAAAATTGATGTGGCACAATATGGAAGATACCACAACTTGATGTAGGATGTTCCTAAAATTGATGTGGAAGCAAATAGAATTCAAGATTTGTATTTGAAACACTCTATTAGCCACAAAATAAGATAAAACAATAAAAAGGGTAGAAAAGAAACTATAAGCAATTAGAACAGATCCAAAAATTACAAAAAGGCCCCTCTGACATGTCAGAAACTCTCCAGATTAGTAGTGCGTCAATCATAGGGTTTGTAGTGAAAATTTAATGCAATCTAGATAAGAATAGGTTGGTCAAATTTATGAATTTCAGAAAATCTAAAGATTCTTTAATGGAGGTTTAAGAGAGAAACCAGAGAATATTTTAAAATTAAGAGGGAACAAGAAAGGGGATCACTGAAGAAGGAGAGGGCTTTTGCAGGGGACCACTAGGGATCAAACTCTTAAAAGGAATTAAAGAAGTGAAGCTTCTTGAGAGATGTGATTTCAGCAAAGATATAAACCCAGAAAATTCTGCAAAGCATACCTTAATAATGGTGTCTAAATTACTTCTGTAAAGTCCAGCAGTATATAATCCTTGAAGTCTTATAGTTATAGCAGCAAAGTAATGGAGAAGGGTTAAGAGATGAATAAGAAGTAGAAGAAGAAGAATAAGGGAAGGTGAGGGAGTCTCACGAGTGCACCAAGGGATGCTACAACCCATGATGGATAAGAGAGGGAGGCATACGAGTGCCTAGAGGGAGGCATACGAGTGCCTAGAGGGAGGCATCACCCTATAGTGAAAAGGAGAGGCCAATGGCCGGCACTTGGGAAACACCCAATTTCAAACACTTAATTTAATCTTCTTCAATGTATTAATCAAAGGGAGGGGTGCCTTTAAATAGGCTTACAACCTGTAGAATTTAAAAAGTACAAAACTAGAAATTTGCTAAACACCTAAACTTGTAGATCAAGTATCACTAAAAACTTACCTTTCCTAGTTTAGAAACCTACTAAAAACTTCAAACTTGCTGCATAAGACATATTAAAATCAAAAACCTTCTAAACCATGACTTTCCTAAAAAAAAACTCAACTTTCTAAAAACACTATTCCCATAACTCTTTGATAATCCTATAGTAATTTGGTCATAAATTTCCTGGATTTGCGCAATCTTGGTTTCATTAGAAAGGTGTCTGAATAACCTCTCTAATGACACCAAAATCATGCTAAAAAGGCAAGTTTTGACCTTCAATCTATTTCTCTTGTTATTCAGCAAAAAAAAGGGAAAAAGAAAAGCATTTATTTAGTAGAATACTAAAATACAATGCTATAGCAAGGTCATGTAGGAGATTTGGCTGAGCTTGGTGATTGGCAAAAATTTCATTGAAAACATGTTTTTGGCCAAATGAGTTGGATGAAACATGTTCAAGTTTTGTAGTTACACTTATATAGTGTCACTGAGGACACCCAACTCTTTGGCCAAATGAGCTGTAACTGGACCGTTTTTCATATATGCTTTCCAGACACAACAGGCTTTAAATATATTGGTAGGGCAGGGTATTGTGTCACTTGGTGGGAGGGTGTGCCCAATCCAAGCTTCTCATCTGATAAGAAATCCTTTGGATTAGTCATGTGGACAGTGCTTTCATCCATGTCCGCATGATGCCTTACTAAGTATTGGACGTCTCTAATCTGGAAGAAACCATTTTTTTTCTAAATTTTATTTTAAATAAAGGAAAGTGGGAAAAGGTTTCTCCTTTTACATTGTGGTCAACAGCCTTGGGGGCCAAAACTTGCCTTTTGAAAAGCGGTGAGGTGCCAGAAAATGTGGCCTCCTTTGGTGCCTAATGTTAGCTGCCTTTCATAAGAAACCTTTACCAACAATAATACAGGCCTGTTGTCTCAACAAGTACCCATTTCCTGTATCCGTATGTATCCATAAACAATGACCACCTTGATGTTTTGAAATATGACTGTAGGGATTGTTGGTTTCCAGAATACTGGGTATTACAGAGCCCCCCACGTGTACCAGCTCCAAGAAAACTTGATCAAAGGCTAGCTTAACCACTTATTATCGTTTTCGCTATGTATTGTAGTATTTGATGTTTTTCTCTGTGCTTGTTGTCAGGCTTATAATGGAGATGATTACAATGGAGCTAGGATTGTTAGCAGAGCTTATGAGCTTCGAGATGCAGTATAAGCTTTTCTTCTTCAGTATTTTTGTTTGCATTTTAAAACATTTGGCTCTATCATTTTCTTTCACTGTAGTTTAGAAAAAAAAATGTAAAAAAAATGTATGCTTCCTTTCAGGTGCATGGAATGCTGTCACAGATGGACCCAGCACTAGTCACATTCTGTGATAAGATTGTGATCCAAGGGGGGCCAATCTGTGTGCCAGATGATATTGGGGGCTTTGGTTTCTCACCAACTCCTGTTGTTCAGCAGGGAATTGGTACGAGAGCAAGCGCTCGACTTCGTAATGTCCAGCCCGAGGTTAATCTGAGTCAAAGTTATGAAGTGTTGAGGCGGCCAAAAAAGAGTACTGATACTGAGAAAGCAGGTATCACCTCTTCTGTTGGGTATTATCATCTTTCCTTCTAAGTAGAATTCAGAATTGAAGCTAGTGCCCACATCTCAACTTATGGCTTCAGAGTAAATGTTTTAGTGTATATGTTTGTGATACAACACCACACAAGGCTATGTGAACTTGTGAATTCTTCCACAGGATAAGGTTTAGGTCCAGGTTGATGGCTATAACAGGGTCAGCCCAATACTTGGCCAGTCCTTAAGGCTAACATAGAATCTGTTTTATGGGCATGATGAGTGGTCTCAGGTAGGTCTTAAATCTAGGTCAAATCAAGGGTTCAACAGTGCTGTAATAGGTTTTGTTTTAGGGGTTAAAGCAGTAGGCTATAAGGACCCTTTAGGTGTTGGTTTGTGCTTATAACAGCAGAGTTTATATGACCATGATAGGCTTGAACAGAGGCTGTTTTGGTTTAGTTATGGGATAGGACTAAGGTCAACAGATTGGTGCTTTAGGACTGAGACAGGAGTATTCTTGGCCCGACAAAGAACAGGGTCAAAAAGATAGGATCAGAGAGGACTGATACCGAATTTATAAACACAAGTTTGAAATATGAAGCAGCTGCATGATTCTAAATAGGGTGTAGGTTCTGTGAACAGAAAACAACAAGGAGAATAGTAGGACTGGTATCAGTCACATGTGAGGTTTAATGGAAATGAGATGTTGCAGACCAGATAACAGCAAAAGGTACATCCAGGGATGCTGTCAGGTAGTGGTTCCAAAAGGAAGTGGGTTTTCTTGAGAGAAACAACAGAAAACCAGAGAAGGAGATGCTGCAGATTACTAGGGACATAGAAGGATTTTTCCTTGAAGAAAATAAGATGGAAAAGTAAGATAAGATGTCCACAAGTATAAGGAATCAATGGAAATGGAGTTTTAATGGTAAAATTGACAGGGGAACAAGATCAGATCCATTCACAGGTTAGGGAGAATAAATCTCTCTCATTCTTGAAGCTGTAACTGGGAATAATGGTTAGGGACAGGGAATACAGGTCTTAGGACTCAAGAACATCTGTTCTTGAAGGAATTTCCAGGTTCTTTAATGGTAAAATTCAGCAAAACAGTAGGGAGAATAAGAAAGATAGATACCAGTGAGTAAAGAGAATAAGGAAGAGAAGAAGAAAGATAGATGCTAGTGAGATTTATCGAAAAAAAAAAGAAAAAAAGATAGATGCCAGTGAGGGTAATCACCTACCTCTTAAGCCTTGGACCATCCATGGCCTCAAGCCTTGGCATCAAGAAGCTTGAAGAAGAAGACTCCCCATCTTGTAGAGAAGAAAATTCTGATTTTTATTAATAAACTTCATTGAAAAATAAAGATGATGAGTAGTAGGAATCCTACATAAAGCATTCCAACAACTTTCCCTTGAGAATAATGAACAGGGTTCGGAATCTTGATTTTTGGTCCCTACAAAAATGTAATGGAAACATATCGTGGAAAACATGGAAACCTTGTCAAGTTCATGTAAACCATGGAGCCTTTATGGAAACATTGGAAACTTTGGATGGAACTTCAAGATTTGATTGAATAAACACTAATACACACTTGGGAACCATTATATAAATGCAAAACAACTACCTATAATGGTTAATGATGACCGATACCTTTATGACATAAGTTGTCATGCATGTTTGGAGCACGTAGTTCGGGAATATATATATATATATATATATATTTAGGAGAAAAAAAGATTTATTACTAAAGCAGGCAAAAAAGAATAGGGAGGGATGAGAAATCCCCAAATCACCTAGGTTTGGGAATTGATAAAAATTACTACATAATGAATCTTTTCATCCACATAGATTTAGGAAATGATAAAAAAAAGGAGAAAAAGAAGTCCACATTAAAGAAATGTGTTAATCCAAACTCCAAACCCATTTCTTCCATGGAAATAATTGAAACTGTGGAAACCTTGGAAATTTTGAATGAAACTTCAAAAGTTAGGATAAGCACCATTAAAAATCAGGAATCATTAAATGCCATTACACACTTAAGTTTCAGTTGTTTGAACACCAGTAGCTTGTGACATACGTTGTTGCACATGTTGGAACACCAAGGATTGGGTGATGTAGGATACCCTTTAAAAAATGACCTCACAAAAATTAGGGATAAACTACAAATGTTGTATAGAAATCAAGAGAACCAGAAGAAAGACGAAATCAAGAATCAAGAAAAGAGTGAGAAAATAAATTGTAGAAGAAGGTAGGAAAAGAAGATTAAAAGAGATAATAAAGAATTTTCTGCATAAATATTTAAAGAAGATTCAAGAATAAAATAAATTTAATAGAGAAAAAAGAGGAGAACAAGAAAGAACAAGAAGAAGATGAAGAACTCACCTAACCGTGAGAGGTATAGAGATGTAGCCAAATCTTGGGCTTCAAAAACCAAATTCAATTCATAATTTTTCTTCTACTAGTCATACAAAAGATCTTTATGACTTATTCATAATAAATAAATAAAAAAAAACAAAATTTGATCAAAATTGATCAAAATACTCTTCCCTTGTATGGTTAACCCAAAAAAATCTAAAAATAATATGAAAAATATAAAAACACTTATAAACTTCTTTTAAACTACTTTTAGCTCCCTACCAACTTTCTAACTTAGCTTTAATGGCCTTATTACATTAAATCCATTACTAAAACTACTAAAACATAATCTAAAAACATAAAATTTAAAGACTAAAATGGTGGATAACATCATCTGGTTTTTTTTTTTTTTTTTTTTGAGAGGTAAAAATGCAATTTATTAAAAATAAAGATAACAACTACAAGGAAATAAGATCACCAGGATGGTGATACAAAACATAAAAAGAAACAAGCATAAGGACTACAAGAAACAAGAAAATCCAAACCTAATGGAGTACACCCTACAGTTCCTCCCGCCATATTGCCTTCCACCCCGAGTCCTCATAATCCTTCCACACAACAACCCATTTGAAGAACATATTGTATATGAGTAGAACCAAGTCGCTCTGGCATCTAAGCTTTTCCTCAAAGATCCTTCTATTCCGCTCCTTCCAAAGCCTCCAACAAATGGCTCCTGGTAAGGCATGCCAAATGGAAAGGGGAAAGCCCTCAAAACCACTAATCCATCTCCCTGAGATTTATTCATTAAAAACATTTGGAAAGATCCATGGAATTTTAAGACGGGACAGGAAAAAATCTCATACTCCTTTTGCCATAGAACAATGAATAAAAAGATGATTTACCGATTCCTCCTCCTCCAAGCATAGAATACACCTATTTGCCGAATTCTAACCTCTACTTTGTAGATGGTTGAGGGTTAGAATTTTATCTAGGAACGTAGTCCAAATAAAAAAGGACACCTTAGAGGGGATCTTCACATTCCAAATGCCTTTGAAAGGTATTGCCGGTGCAAAAGCATTTGTTGTCTCTTCATAAAATGATTTATAATTGAAGTTCCCTTTTCTATCTAACATCCAAATCCACCTGTCCGACACATTTTGGCTAGGTTCTATATTCCCCAATAATCCCAACATCCTCATCAATTCTCCCACTTCCTAATGGTTAGGCTTTATATTCCCCATTGCTCCTATGTTTTTGATCTTAGGCTTTCATAAAGGCTTGTACTTCTCCAACCATTGAAGAGCTGCCTCATCACAAATTATAGGCTTTAATCAAGGGTATGCTTCAGATTTCAATCTATTCAGGTGGCCATATGCATGCCTGCATGTGTATCTAGATGGAAGAAAACTGGTTTTCTATAAAGAAATCAAAAAGGGGTAATAAAACCACCCCAGCTATGAGGTTATAGGTATATGGGTTTGATTTCTTTTATTCCAAAACATCAAGGAAGATGTCCCTATGTCAACCGCATGGTGTAGCACATGTTGGGTGATGGAAGATTGAAGAAAACTCAATGAAAAGCTGGTTGAAAATTTCTGGACAAGAGGTATGGGTTTGTTTCTTTAAACAATGATGGCTTTTTATTGAGTTTTAAGGTGATCAATGGGTATGGGATGTTTAAAGGATTGATGAATGTTAGAGATATGTTAAGGGAAGAGGTTTATGATGGCCGGTTAATGTATGGAAGGGTAAGGAATGAAAAAGATGGTTTATGGAAATATTTAGATATGGTTGATGGACTGTGGGCAGCAAGCTTTCAAGAAGGAAACCACAAATTTTAAAGAAGAAGAAGAAGATAAAGATAGTATGTACCTTGAGTAAATCACCAACCAAGCTCAACCATGCACCAAGTTTGAAGAAATAGAACTTCAACCATGTGGAAAAGAAGACCCAAGAAAGCTTTTATTTTTAAATTCATCTAAGATGGTTCAAACAAGAGAGACTTCTCTCTATAAACCCCACGTATAGGATTCCCCCTTCCCTCTTACATAAATTTAGAAACCAAAAAAATAAAAGAAAGAATAGAGAAAAACTTCCCCCCTCCCTTTTGTTTAGTCGACCAGATCTTTTAAAAGCTTTGTTACATGTATTCCCAAAAACCCCAATATAAAAACTCTTATTCCCATTATATCTTTAACTCTATTAAATAGTAAAAAAAAATCTCTATAAAAGTCTATAAAACTCTTCTAAACTCCATCAAATTCTCCATGCGTGGATACCACCTTGCTTCTATGTTCTCACCACATCCCCCTTGTTCGAAAAAACTCTATCTCGGGTTTTACAAAGGGAAATAATCAGCATGATGTGAGAACTCGCACTAATCAACCACAAGCCATATCTTCCAATAATGAGATTATGATGCAGACCTGTCCTCTTATAAGTGTTTGATGTAAGAATGCTCTCAGAGTAGATAACTTTCTTCTGACAAGTAATCGGTAACGGATACACCTCGAAGTACTCCTCTTGCTGAATCTGGACTGGAGTAGCAATCTTTGATATCACCATAAAGTTAATAACATGTGTATCTATCAGAGAGGGCTGAATCTCGGTCTGAATAGGAACTGGGGCATCTCAGATGGTGTATCACAAGCCATGGCAACAAAGAGGCACTCTTCTATCAGCTCCGCTAGCTCATCGAACTGAACATCTATATCCATTTGGTCTCTTCGTCACTACTGTCTTCCTTTGTGTTCTTGGTTTTACTTTCATGAACTTTCACCTCTGGTTCTTTAATTATACTTTATATCTCCACTACATGTATTCCAACCTCAGACTTAAAAGTCATTCACCATTGCATTCTATTGTTGAACTTGAAGTAGAAGTTGATCAAACTGATCTTGTACCTTATCCATTTTTTCCAATAAGTTATCAAACATAGAGAAAAGGCAATCTGTTCTTCTTGTAATATCACCATGTTTGCCCTGATCTGACTGGTCTAAAATAATTGGTTCCGCATCAACATGTATGATTGAAATTTGATAATATATTCCCCAATCATAGATCCGAAGAGTATTAGATACATTGTTGAACGTAGTTTTCCTCTCATCCAACCATTTATTTCCTAGAATCACTTGATAGCCCTCTAAAATTCATTCACGCAAGAAACACTTTGCACTATCACTGTATTTCTCACTCTCAAATTGAATAATAAAGTATCCATCTTTATGAAAAAAAAATCTTCTTGCCTTAGGATGCGTCAAAAACCTCTCAGCCATGCCATATGAAATGTAATTACTCTCATATTGGTCACTAAGTATGACAACAATGCGCTTTCCATGAGGGAAAGTAAAATGGTACTTAACTTTAAATCCCATATCTTCACATCACCAAGCAAAATAACAAGGAACTCATATTGGAAAATTTGGGCAGAAGTGGTCAATTACCAAAATGCCCTTATTTATACGTCAAGAAATTTTGATTTTTGGTAAGGTTATTCTTGAAGTCAAGAGGCACTGCTGTCTCAAATTTCAAAGAAATCGGACAAGTTTTGGTTAGTGAACTAATATAAAAAACTTGTTGGTTTTGGGTGAGGACCTTACTCAAACACCTAGAGTATGCTAATCAACTTAATGAAATGATCATATTAATGACGTTGAAAACAGTACTGGGAAAGCATGCAGCCTCTAATGTAATGGATTTCAATCAACCAATAGTAACTAGCATTAGATCAAATGGAGAATAATGGGGGTCCTAAAAAAATAGTGTGTAGTGCTGGACAATAAAGGTGTTAGCTAAAGATGGGGCAGGACACAATACTGATAAGAGTAGTATCACAAGAAAGAGAAAAGTTGATAGTCGGTAATGTTATGTGCTGAAGTAGGGTGTTCAAACCAGGACAACGACAAGCACCTAGTATGTTTAAACTCCAGGTAAATCCTCAGTCAAATCAACAACATCAACAACACAACATGTGCAGCTCCAAGCAATCCTCATAATTAGGACATGTGATATATCCTCCATCCAGCATGCAACACTTTTGGCAACTCTTTTTTTTTGAAAGAAGGTAATATATAAAAACAAAAAACCAGCACTCTACGCCATGCTAGGAAGGAAAAGGACGAACAAACAAACAAAAGTTAAAAATGGTGAAAAATGGAATGATCCCAGTCAAAGATCTATGTTGCATGATGAGGGCGAGTCCCAAGGGAAGAACCATAAATCCAGTCATAAAGCCTTGAGAGGGACTCATCCAAAACCGTCCGCATTTGCCTTGCGTGGCCATCAAAGAGTCTTCTATTCCGTTCTTCCCAAATTGACCACAACAAAGCTGTTGGCACTAAAACCCACATCTAACTACCAGTCTTACTCCAATTTCTGCATTTCTGGGCAGACCAATACACTAAGAATTGATGGATGGACTCCGGATGAACCCACTCCACCCCGAACCGGGCGCAAAAATAACCCTATAAGCACGCCACCCACGGACAATGAAGAAACAAATGACTAGAAGACTCCCCCACTGATATACACAAACAACACCAATTCGGACCCATCATACCCTACCGAATTAAATTGTCCATTGTTGGGGCGTGATCCCACCACAACTTCCACATGAAGTAGGATACTTTCAATTGAATCAAAGGGTTCCTGGCACACACCCCAGGAGAAGACTTCTGCTTCTGAATGCAAAGCGCTTCAAACATCGACTTGATAGAGAAACCTCTATCATCATCCCTAATCCAGATCATCCCATCATCCATATCCGGATCCCCCACCTAATAATTCTTCGAGACAACCATCAAACGACTTATTTCCTCAATCTCCCAATCATTCAAATTCCTCCTAGGCTTAAGATCCCAGGAACATAACACTCTAGAGCAAATCATATGATCTTGGACCAATCCGTCTTTGGAGGAAGTAAGATTAAAGCAGGAAGGGAACAAGAATTTGTGAGGCTCCCTGGAGCACCAAACATCCTCCCAAAACAGAACCCTATTGCCCCTATTAACCTTGAATTTGACAAAGCTGAAAAACTCTGCCATGTCTCTACAAATGCCGTTCTAAACCCCACTTCCTGCTGAGCCCACCGACCATCTACTAGTCCAATCTTGTCTCCCTCTCCTATACTTAGCCTGCACCACCCTCTACTAAATTGCATTTCTCTCATTGCCGATTCTCCATAGCCACTTGGCAAGTAAAGCATGGTTCATAACCCTCATTGGCTGAATACCCAATCCCCCCTGGTTCATAGGACTGCAAACATTATCCCACCCCACCCAATGGATCTTCCTCTTACCCTAACTGGCACCCCACAGGAAGTCCCGCTGAATCTTCTCCAACTTTCATAAAACTGACGCCGGAGCTCGGAAGAGAGAAAGAAAGTGAATCGGCATACTAGCAAGAACACTTTTCAGCAAAATAAGTTTCCCTCCAAAAGATAGATAGTTACCCTTCTAATGAGCTAATTTGCTTCCCTACCTTTTCAATGACCGGGTTCCAAATCGATTTGGATGAGGCTTTAGCTACAAGGGGGAGCCCCAAGTATGAAATAGGCAAATGAATCGCCACACAACCATCTCCTCCATCTCAAGCACACACTTTGCCAGAGTCAGAGTCAATTTGCTCCAATTCACCTTCAGCCTTGTTGCTGCCACCATAATGAGAAGAAGACACCTTAGATTTTGGAGACAATCCAAATCCGCTTTGAGCAAAAAAAGCGAATCATACGCAAACTGAATAAAAGGGGTAGTTGGATACCCTTCAATAGCCGAGAAACGTTCAATCAGCCCTACAGATTCAGCCTTAGCTGATAATCTCCCCAACAAATCAGCAACCATAATAAACAAGTAGGGAGATAGAGGGTCACCCTACCTTAGCCCTATACTTCTTTTGAAAAAGCCTTTAGGAGATCCATTCACTAGTACCAAAAAAGGAGAGGACACGCAAATTTTCATCCAGTTTCGCCACTTGACCCCAAAGCCCATACGCTCTTGAAACCACTTCAGATAGCTCCAGTTCACATGATCATATGCTTTCTCCATATCGACCTTGCAAACCATCTTTGGATCACCTGCTTTCCTCATGGCATCAATGGATTTGTTCGCCAACAAAACACAATCCCTCATGTGACACCCAGGCAAGAAAGCATTTTGCATATTCAAAATGACAGAAGAAATGATATTTGTAAGCTTGATTGCTAGAGTCTTAGCCAGAAGCTTATAAATGCAACCCACCAGACTAATGGGGCGATACTGTGATAGTCCTTCACTTCTGAGACATCATTTCTCTTTGGTATCAAAGTAATAAAAGTAGTTATTATATTTAAGATCCAAATGCTACCACCCTCAGATTTCTGGACATAGGAATGATACTACCTCAGTTTAGAACCAGCAAAACACTTGCTTAAACCTTTTGTTTTATCAAACACCTCATGTGCACAAGTCTGACCACAGTGCATGCTCTTCATCATGAGTATAGATTTCAGCATCAGGCAAGCAAAGTATGTTTCCCCCCATATGTATGTATTTATCCAAGAGATGGGGATGCTCAATCGAATGCCAAAAAATGACTTTGGTTTCAACAATTGAAATTCCAAGTAGATAAGAATCTGTCCGTGACTGGAGAGAATGGTCCTCTTGATTCTTCCATTTCAAAACTGATTTCCCTTGGTGAAATAGATAATCTGATATTACTCTATCAATGTGCAGTCACCAAAACCAAACTCCTGCATGAATCAAGCTATAAGGATAGGATTCCCTTGTGGAATAACAGAGTCCAGCAAATACACAAAACTCTAATGCTGCCACAGTTGTTAGAACCGAGAAATTTTCTTCCAGAAATCAGAAAATTTTCATAATAAGCCTGTCTTTATTTGTGTACCCACAAGAGAATAATAAATCACGAAAGATCCCAAGGATTCCAACTAAGTAGGATTAATTGGAACCTGACTCTGATACCAAATTTGGTGCAGCACAATACTGGGCAGACCTTAAGAAGTTTCAGGTGTTTAGAATGCTTAGAATCCCCTTCAACTACTAAAACAGATCAGCCTTTATAACAGAGTTCCTGTCAACTCCATTTTCTGATCAATCGCCCATGTGGAGCTCCAAAATACACTATAAACTTTGTTGAAGTCTTTTATCAAACACTTAAGAGGCCAAAGAATTACACAGCAGCAAATTATAGGCTTTAATCAAGGGTATGCTCCAGGTTTCAATCTACTGAACCTGTCCAATCTTCAGGTGGCCATATGCATGCCTGCATGTGTATCTAGAGGGAAGAAAACTGGTCTTCTATAAAGAAATAAAAAAGGGGTAATAAAACCACCCCGGCCGTGAGGTTATAGGTATATGGATTTGATTTCTTTTATTCCAAAACATCAAGGAAGATGTCCCTATGTCAACCGCTTGGTGTAGCACTGTTGGGTGATGGAAGAATGAAGAAAACTCAATAAAAAGCTGGTTGGAAAATTCTGGACAAGAGGTATGGGTTTGTTTCTTTAAAGAATGATGGTGTTTTATTGGGTTTTAAGGTGACCGATGGGTATGGGATGTGTAAAGGATTGATGAATGGTAGAGATATATATAGGGAAGAGGTTTATGATGGCTGGTTGATGTATGGAAGGGTAAGGAATGAAGAAGATGAGCAGCAAGCTTTCAAGAAGGAAACCAGAAATTATAAAGAAGAAAGAGAACTTCAACCGCGTGGAGAAGAAGACCCAAGAAAGCTTACTTTTTTCTTTTATTCATCTAACATGGTTTGAACAAGAGAGACTTCTCTCTTTATAAACCCCATGTATAGGGGTCCCCCTCCCCTC
>JAOXJP010015982.1:0-17541 GCA_025762735.1 Platanus orientalis | reverse complement strand
ACTTGATTCAAAGAGGTTCATGCACTTGAGAAGTACAATTAGAATGTGTGAGATTTGAATAAGAAGAGGGTCATTCCCCAATGATGCCCCCGTTGTTCATAATTTCCAATTTCATGATAAAAAAGGGGAGAGAACATGGCATGGATAAAGGGGGAGAGAACATATGGGGAGAGAACAAATGCATTGAGTATGTATTTGAGGGGGAGAGCTGATTGAGAAAATAAAAAGAGCTCTAAAACTTCAAATTTAAAACTTAAATCTTCTCTATTGCAATGAATCAAAATATATACATCATTTATAATGGTTTCCAAGAAGGAAGTCGAGCTCCATCACTTGAAGTCGAAGATGATCTGTTCCCAAAACTGCCAAGGTCTGAAGACTTAAAGACCCAAGGTTCATCAAGCTCAAGAAAGGTTTGTAAAGGTATATAATGTGATAGACGTAGGCTAAAAATGAACAAAAGACCTTTACAAAACCGTATGGACCAATACATGCCACCTACATAGGTTCCTAAAGGAGTGGGAGTAGGCTCTAGGAAAAATGGCAGAAAAATAGGGGAATCAGATCGATCCGGAGGGGGTCAGATCAATCCGTACTTAGTAGATCAATCCGAAATCGTAGAAATTAAAACATAACAGATCAACATCTATAACTTTTTAATTGTTGGGGTAGATGCCATATCAAGGGTGCACGACTGTGCTCATCACTTATAAATATGAAAGAAGCTTTAATGAGCTCTCTAACACACTTAAACACACACAAAAGCAAAGAGATAATTTCTTTGAGAGAGAGCAAAGCATCTTATGCCTCCCAACAGCCAAAGGCTCACTTTTATGAGCATTGATTGAAAATTAAGATCCTTTGAGTGCTTCCTAACACTCTATATAGTAAGAACAAGAAGAGGGAAATAAGAGGAAGGGTTTACTCACAAGTAAACCCTTGTGTGAAGTTCCAAGAAGCAAGGAGGCACTCTTGAAAACTTGGTGGAGATCATTGGCACATTAGCTCAACACAGGAGCAACCACCTACATGAGCATCAAACAATACACAAGCTTTTTGAGGTAAGTTGTATTGAATTTTGTCTATATTGAGACTTTAGCACCCGTCGGAGACACTGGGTGTAGACCATAGCACTACCTCCAGAGACACCGGTAGTGTAGACCACACCCGCTTGAGACATCAAATGTAGACCATAGCATTACCGTCGGAGACATCAGTAATGTAGACCAATACCTGCCGGAGACACTGAGTATAGACCTCTTCCGCCGGAGACACTGGGAGTAGAGCTTGTTATGCAAGTAGATAGGTTTTGTAATGTTAACCTTGATTGTAACGCAATTCAATCTAAATAAAATTCAGTAGCTCGGTTGGGAGCTTTGTAAGTGGATGTAGGCCCGAGTGCTAAACCACTATAAATATTGCGTTGTGTGTTTGCTTGTAGTGTGAATTATCTTTTCTCTCTATATTTACATGGCATGTTTATCATTTCATATATGATCTTTTACATTTGCAATTAAGTGAAAACATAAAGTAATTGGAAGATCAATATTACAAATTGTCATTGCATTACACTTAAATTTATAATAATTGAAGCATATTTATAAGTGCATTAAAATTCTAAGTATTATAACAAACATCTTAAACTGAAATTTTAATTGGGGGTAAATTAAAAAGAATTTTGAGATATCTTATTCACCTCCCTCCTCTAGGATGAAACAGGACTTTCAGAATGGACTCTAGAGGCTAATTTTGCCATGGGACAGGGCTAGAGAAGAATCAAGGCTCCCTGAGGTGGGTCCCAGATCTCAACGTCTGATTCTTCTTTTGACGCCTATTTGTTCAATGCATGATTTTTATTCTTTAAAAATCAAGCATTAGTTACTAGGAGAAAATCTAGCAGTTGGATTTCTCGATTTTGGAACCCTTAGGGTTTTGAAAAAATTGTAAAATTAAGCATGTTAGAAGGGGACATACATACATGAACATCACATAAAAATTTTATCTTCATATCATGCACATAAAATTCAAACTAAAATCATCAAATATTCATTAAAACTAGGTCTTAAAAGACCCTGTTTTAGGGGTCTGTTTAAAGGGCCATCTCGAGGCCTTCCACAGCTTTATAAATCATGAAGTACTTAGCATATATGTCTAGTCTAACATAGTCAAATTTGGGCTCAAGCAGCCCCCTACAAAACTCACAAGAAAATCGGCACCAAAATGGGTTAAAAATGAAATCAAGTAGAGGGTCACAACATGTAACCTGAGTTAGAGTAGTGATCTAGCATGAATTAGACAGCATAACAGCATGCTAAATTGATATATAATGAAAGGGGGTGAATTTAACTTGAGTTTAGGCTTACCTTGGGTCCAAAGTGGCCTAGGGCTGTGAAATTCTTCTTCTTTTCCTTCTTCTTCTTCTTCCTTTGCCTTAGAAATTTTTAAGGTTCTTGTTGCCAACCCTAGGCTGCATAAATTTGGGGCTATTTATAGCCCCAAATTGGTGCAATGGAGGGTGGATATTGAGCTTGGGGTTTATTAGGTGGAGGGCTAAAATTGAATCTTGTTAAAGGGTTGGGATTGTTCTGAGCTAAGGGGCATGGATAGGTGAGGTGGCTAACTAGAGGGTAGGATTAGGTTTGTGTTTGTTGAATGGAGGGTGAGATTAGGGGTATGCTAATGAGCATGTATGGGGAGAGGTGAATGGGAGACATGGGGGATGCCTTTTGGTAAAACCTCATTGGTTGCAATTTTCAAGGTGGATACATGGGATGCCAAATGGGGGGATGTGAGGGGTTCTCTAGGGATTTGAAATTCAAGAGATTGATCCAAGGGTGGTGAGTGAGAGAGAGGATGGGAAGATTCTAATCCAAGGATAAGAAAAATTTACCTTAAGGTGTGAATGCATTAAATGTCATTAATGAGCTAAGTTGAAAAATCTTAGCTCATCAATTATATTTATTGCTTTATAGGGTTTTCAAACCCTCTCTCTATCGTCACACCCTGCAAGCATTTGAGCTCGGAAGTTAGCCCAGTCAACGTCATTTTCAAAGGTTGCAGATGCTCCGATCACGTTGGTCCAATCAGAACCAAATTTCGAAAAGGGCAAGGGGTGAACTGAGGGTTTTTTTTACCTGAAAAGCTCATATGTACTCTAATAGGGCAAGATGGTAAAATTAATCTTGGAAAATATCAGGTGAAAGATGGTCCCTGGTTCAGGTGAGCCATAGCCTTCAACTACGCCAAATTACAACACTTGGGCAGAAAACCAGGTTAAAAACCCCTTTTTGGGTAATTGGAGGATTCAGGGATAGAAATGCCATTGGTTTCTTTGTAGATCTTTGCTATAACCCATGTTTAGGGGATTTGAAACTTGGGAAGTCTCGGAGCTACAGGAGCTGACAGATTGTATGTCGGGTTCTCGGGTAGTTGCCAAGAGGTTTTCGAAGCAGAGTCACTCGAAGAGATTAAGTCCCTATAGTTTGCTGAAGACTGGTGGAATTGAACTGCCGAACATTCTCAGAATCAGGGGTTTATGAAATGATCTTTTGAGGATAGGGGTAAAACTGAGAAAATGGGCCTGACCTTGCTGTATTCCGAGTCCGGGAGAATTTTCAAGGGCATTCCCCATGCCAAATACAAACAAAAAGTGTTTTTCTTGGCTTGGGCAGAAATGATGGCTTGGGCTATAAGATTTCTGTAATCCAGTGCAAATTTGATAGTTTGGAGACTCTAAATTTACAGTGGGGTAGCCACTGACAAACTGAATTCTTGAATTTAGATGAACTCCCGGGAGTCGGTTAAGCACCTAATTTTTAGACCTAATTTGTAACTCTTTTTGTAGTTTTTTAGGGAATCTAAGCTAATAAGTTTCGTGAAAGCTCACACTCCTTAGACAATTTTTCAAAGGCCTTGCGATTCCAGTGAGATGGACACCGCATGATCCTGATTTGGAGGTATGGAGAGCATTCTGGCTCCATATGAGCAAAATGTAACAAAATGGCTTTTTTACCCCTTAGCGAAGATTTGAGATTTCACAAGGGCTCAAGATTTCGAAGTTCCTTTCTCAAACCTGAAGTTTTTAAGCTAAGGCCGGGGCAGAGGCACAACAATTGGCCTTTCTGGATTTATAAGTTGGATGAATCTCTAAAAGCTCTTGCAAGCGTCATTTCTTGGCCAAGGTTATCATGAGTTGAGAAATTGGCAATTGTCATTCTCAAACAATGTCTAATCTATGATGAGTTCCCTAGAGCAGGGAGACTCAGGGATGTATAGGATCTGAAATTACACCATTTGGATAACAAAAGGAGCTTCGGGGATCCTTTGAGGGTCTAGGGGTAAATGCTCTAAGGTGAAGAGGGTAAAATGGTATTTTTTTTGCCTACGGGTCGAAAAAGGTGAAAATGAGATTTCTTCGCCTGTGATGTTTCACGACAGGAAGGCTTATGTAGACGAAAGAAATTTAGTGATCTGGATGACAATTAGTGAGTTCTGGGCCTTTGAAGGCAAAAGGGCATAATGGTAATTTTTCATCTGTGATGCTTTGTTGGAGAAAGACTTACAGGAGGTGGAAAACTTGTTGATGACCTGTATGGGGTTTCTAAATGTGGACCCTCAAAGTCCTATTGATAGTTTAATGAGAGATTAGGGTTTGTCCTAAAATTGTGCATTTTGGGCTGTAACAGGGTGCTTTGACAAGTTCATTTGCGATTGGAGCATCCAGGGAAGACCTCTTTAGGAATGCCTAACCTCCTAAAGTCCAGGTTTGTTCTTCCTAAACCAAGGGTGCTTAGAGTCTCAATGTCTAAATGTTATTATGCTCTCCTTAAGTTGTCACATGACCCGAGTCAAAATTTAGGTGCTGACAGGCTAGCACCAGAGCTTTAACAAGTTTTAAATTTAATTGTTTTAAGGTTTTTTTTTAGCTTCACTAATCCATTGAAATTCTTTCTTCTTCAAACCAGTCAGCATTGGAGCAATAATGGTGCTTAAATTTTTTATGAACCAATGGTTGAAAGAAGCTAGGCCATGAAAGCTTCTTACATTGGTTAGGCTTTTACGATTATGCCAATCAACAATAATAGCCTTCTCTTTCTCATCATCCATTTGCATGTCAACTGCACTCACAACATAACCTAAAAATACAACTCAGTCATTCACAAAAGAGAACTTCTTAAGGTTGATATGCAGTTAGTTGCCATAGAGCACTTTGAACACATTAGCCAAATCCTCTAGGTGCTGAATTTTATCCTTATTGTAGATCAAAATATCATCAAAATACACAACATACCCCCAATAAACTTCTTCAAGACTTGAGTCATAAGCCTCATGAAAATATTAAGGCATTGGATAACCCAAATGGCATAACAAGCCATTCATAGAGGCCATCTTTGGTTTTAAATACTGTCTTCCACTTATCACCTTATCTAATTCTAATTTAGTGATAACCACTTTTTAGGTCAATTTTAGAAAAGACCTTATCACCAGCCAACTCATCAAGCATATAATTAAGATAGGGAATGAAAAGTCTATACTTCACAGTGATCTTATTTGCAGCTCTACTATCAATACACATCCTCCATGTCACATCCTTTTTTGGAGTTAAAAGGGATGGAACAACACAAGGTCTCAAAAACTCCCTAATCAATCCCTTTTTCACCAAATCCTCGACTTGTTTTTGCAATTCAGCATGTTTACTAGGAGATATTCTATCATGAGGCAAGTTAGGAAGAACAAATCTTCAAATGAAGTCAATTTGATGTTGAATGTTAAGGAGTGGAGGCAAACTAGCTGGAAGTTCATCTTAAGTTAAGCATTTAAATTTGTGCAACAAGCTTGAAACTTCAATTGAAATTTCATTAGCAACTTCTTCACTCTTCCCCATAACAACCAATGCGTATGCTATCCCATCTTCTTTGTAGGACTACTCGAACTCCTTATAAGATAGTAAGCTTATTTGTCTACTTGAATGAACACTGGTGGGAGCGTCTTTCAATGGATTGTACACATACTTCTCTCCATTTTTTTTTATAAGACTGAGTATTCTTTCTTCCATCATGTTGAACATGTCTATCAAATTTCCAAGGCCTACCAAGGAGTAAATGACAAGCATTCATGAGAAGAACATTAAAGTAGACCTCATCTTCATATTTGTCAATGTAGAATTTCACTTGGCATCTATTTACCACCATAATTTTACCTCCCTTCTTAAACCAAAATACCTTGTAGGGCTGTGGATGGCAATCACAAAAAAGCTTCAACTTGCCAACCATTATCTTGGACACCATATTTTCACAACTTCCAGAATCAATCATCAAAACACACTTCTTTTCAAAAAGAAAAACACAGCAAGTTTTAAAAATATTATATCTCAACCATTGATCATCTTCTTAGACAGTCAAGATATGTTGAATCACAAGACTTTCAACATCACAATCGGCATTATATTGTTCTTCTTCCAAATCTCCTTTTAGTTCTTCATCATAAGTTAGCTCTTTCTCTTTCTCCTCTTACTCTTCTTCTACTAGATACAGTTCAACATTATTTTTAAGACATTTGTAAGACCTATTTTTTGATTCACCAGACCTAAAGTACTTATTAGAGGATGAAACAACCTTTTGGTCCTCCT
This sequence comes from Platanus orientalis, assembly GCA_025762735.1. Classification (NCBI taxonomy): domain Eukaryota; kingdom Viridiplantae; phylum Streptophyta; class Magnoliopsida; order Proteales; family Platanaceae; genus Platanus; species Platanus orientalis. The sequence goes on along the minus strand of JAOXJP010015982.1, from coordinate 10,913 downwards.
TACTTCTTCCATATCTTATGGGTTTGGATGGTTAGAGGTCGGTGCAACACCTTTCATAGCCTTTTCCTTTGTTATATTTGAACTTCCTGCTTTTTGGTATGAACTCCATTTCATTTTTTTCCTGTGTCTTCAATGCCATTTGATATGCCTCCTTAAGAGTCCGAGAAAGTGCATCATAAGTTCTCCTTTCATGTTGTACTTCAATCCACACATATACCTTACCACAAGCTGGTCATTGGATTTATGCAAGTTGACACGACTCATAAACTTGTGAAATTGCTTTGTATAATCTACCATGGATTGATCAACATGTTGATTCAATTTATGGAAATTCTAGTAGAGTGTTTGAGAATAATCCAAGGGCAAAATCTTCTCATCTAGTTCAACTTCATTTCAACCTAAGTGTTGTTTCTTGAAATTCCCCTTCGATCTCTATTATGCTAATATTGTTGCCACCAAATTAGAGCATGAACCTTCAACTTTGTAGCCACAAATTGAACTTTCCTTTCATCAAAAAGAGCATTCCATTCAAAGAATGCTTCTAAGGATGTTATCCAATCACATACTCATAAGCATTAAGCTTCCCTTCAAAGTTTGCAACATGAACTTATATACTTTGATCTGAACTTTCTAATGCCCGAGCCACATGATCCATAGACCATTGGGTAATAATAACAAGTTTTGGAGTTGAACTAGAAGAAAATGAATCTTTATCATTATCATAGTCTCTATCGTGAAAGACTATACTTCTACTCCCTTGACTTCGAGTTGAAGAGGTTGAAAGCCACTGAAGGAGTTCATTCATCATTTGATGAATAGCTTGATTAAATTACCTTAACTCAGCAAGTTCTATTAGCACATTGGCATTCTCTATGTTCTTTTGATGTTGTGGAGCCATCTTTAATAAAGACAATAGGATCTTGCAACTCCCTAGCAGACTAACCTCTACGCAGTGAATCGGCGATTTCTCCCTTCAGAAAATTTAAAATCATGAACTTCTTTTTTGGTGGAAACTAGACATATTGAGCTTTCCAACAGTATAGGGATTTCCCAGTGAAACCACACGAACAGGGACATGCAAGACATCTCCGAAGAGGAAGTATTTCCTAGATGTAAACTTTAATTCAATTAATCCTTTCATGGTGACCTTAAAAGAGGAGGAATTTCCGATAAATAAGTTCACATTGCCTCCAACTAGTCCATAGGTTTTGAATATATTTTTGTCACTACACAAGTGAAGAGTTGCTCCAGTGTAACAACCAGTCCACGTCTCCTCCAACCATGTTTACTTCGGTCGCTAATGTAACAAATTGATTGTCTCTATCTCTGTATGCTTTCTTTCCTTTGGTGTTCTTGTCCTTCTTATTTTTCTTGAAATGGCATGCGTGTGCCATGTGTCCACAAATGTAGCAATTGTAGTCCTCTTTAGCCTTGTTGGGATCTCTTCCTTTTTCTTTCTTCTTGAAATATCTTTTCTTTGGTGAGAACTTCTTTTTGAACTTTATTTCGGCCGCATAATCTTTGTTAATGGGTTCTTCTTTCTTGTCTTTCCCCTTGAAGTTTTCTTCCACTCACATATAATGTAGAAGTTGCTCCAACTAAATATCTTATTTCTTTCTCATCATCTTCGTGTGAAAATCCTTCCATGATGATGGTAGCTTGGAGATGATAGCATTGGAATGGAAATTGACATCTAGTACTATTCCAACACTAGTGATTGCATTCATAAGCTTCTGTAATTCTTGAACTTGCTCTAAAACGGATTTGGAATTAACAATTTTGAAATCCATATAATTAGAAACATGGATTTTCTACTCCTTTCATATTCTCCAAGATAAACAGTCTATAGATATTTCCAGAGATCCAAAATATTCTCTGTCTTTTTTAAGAACCTGGTTGAATAATATGTTAGATAGTGATTATAGAAGTATTCATCATCCAACTATTTTTACATCTTTGTTGTTACTCCAGCAACCTTGTTTTGAGTAACATTAGTTTTAGTTGGAACTAATGGACAAACTTTAGTCAACATATAAGCAATCTTCAATTGACGGAAAATGCATTCCATCTTTTGCACCCACTAACATAGTTTTTCCCAGTGACATAAAAAGATTTAGTATTGTTCAATCCCATGGAATCAAACATGTCCATGATAATGGATAAGCAAATTGACATATCGACCATTTGTAAGAGCCAGTGGAAAATATTAATTTGTAAAATCAAGTAATAAAACACCATTTAATCTAAGTCAATGAGGTGCTGAAATTTCAGGCTTTCTTCATGATAGTCGACGTGGCCTCCCACCAATTGCATAAGGGATTTAACCACATTAATGTCAGGATTCAACCAAACTTAGAATTAAGTCTTTTCTCATGCAGAATTGCATGATCCAATGAAGAAGAATCTCGTCCTCTAAATGCTCAAGTCTCAGGTTTTGCTTACAAGACTTATATCTTTACTTATTCGAAGAGCCTTCATAATGAATGGTACCATTCAATGTATAGTCTAAACCAAAGAACCGGATAGAGCCTTTGTAATGAAGGGTGCCCATTTAATGTTTACTAAAGTAGAAAAAAGAGAATGTTTTCTTTACATTGTTTTCTTCTAAAACCTCTTGCATGCGTCACTTTATCTCGATAGAGTTTCTTCCCTTCTCTTTCGAACGATTTCTAAGTGAGACATTGAGCTTTATTTATAATCACAATTCAATGGACTTAATGAAACCCATTATTTCTCCACTTTAATAGGCATAATTGTCTTTTTTTAATGGGCTTAATTAACAACTAGTAACCATTATGGAAATGTCAACGATGACGAATCTCTGTCTAAATTCACTGAACCTTAGTTAATAAGTTGTAACTATTGACGAATGTCAAAAGTTTTTGTCCAGGTTCAATGAATCTTTGGTTAAAGTTTTATAGCCACTGCAGAATTCTAAAAGACATTTGTCAAGATTCGTTGAATGCTATTGAATAGAAAAACCGTTTCACAAGTTACAGATCAACGAAAAGTTTTAAAATGATTTTTTTTTTCAAATTTCTTGTAAGTTCTAAGTATCCGCACGGATGCTTCGGTGAAAGTATCTTTCAGGATACTTTTCTCAAAATTGATATACCTCAAACATTTGCAGAGGATCCAGACTCTCACACACCTTCAAAACAATGCCATGTGTTGGCTGTTACCTCTTTTGGTCAATTCACCTATCGGTTTGACACCTCTTTTAGACGTGATGCTGAAGCCCATGTCTTAAAATAGAGAGGATCCTCTACTGTCATAAAAAAAAAACAGGACATATAAACCAAAAAAAAATCAAATTTGGCATATGGTTATCACTTTTGGGAAAGGATCTTCTACTCTAAAATTTGTCTGTCCCCCTATGTCTCCACACTACAGGCTGCCACGTTTTGTTTTTTCTTTCAAAATTGGTGCCTATTTTTAGGTACCTATTTTTAACGGTTTTAATCTTGTACATCCTTTTTTTGGTACCTACTTTCATTTGAAAACCATTTTTACAGTTTTAACCCTATACACCCCACCCTCTGTGTGTAGGGACACGGGGGATAGGAAAATTTGGGAGTAAAAGATCATTTCCCTTCACGTTTTTGGTCTACGTTTCACACTGTGGATGCACACAGTTCATTAGGATAGTTTAATGGCAGTAGAGGATCCTGAGTGCTCGAAATACAAACACATCTATGATCCCCAGTAATCCAACCAATCGAGTATATAAGAACACAAAGACATGTTGCAAGCCAAAGAGGGCCAGGGCCCACCATTTGATGGACCCCCACCTAAGAGATCTAGATCAACCAGTTTCACATACATGTTCCTCATCTATATACACTAAAATAATTGGTTGCTTACATGGACAACCCATATGGATTTTATTTGGTTTTTGTCATATCTTTAGAGAGTGCTATATGGACAACCCCAATTTTTCTTTTACAATCGCCCACTATTTCTCTCCTCAATCTTATCTCTTTATCATTTAATCAACCTTTCAATCTTATCTCTTTCTAATTCTAATTTAAAATTGTTATCCTAAAATCTCTCACATATTCTCTTTTCTAAAAACCATCCACTACTAAAAATTTTATGGGTTGAAGAATTGAAGATGGGAAATGATAGGGTATTCTATTACCGTCAAGGAAACAGGCTTTGTTTTGCCGTTCACGAAGAATTTAGAAGACATCACCAGCCATTGCATTTACAAGATAAGGTGGGTTAGAATCACCATGTCCATGTTGGTTTTAATGTTTAAGTGTTGTTAATGTTTTTCTTTTTTCTCTTTTAATTCTTAAAATATTATTTTTATTTCAATCACTTGTGTTCTATAGCACTCTGGATTTTGTGCACTCAAAATCTGTGTACAATGTATGTGCACGGACCAAGGAGCAGCGATGCCGAAAAGTGATAAGCATGCCCCCCAAAAGTGTAAATCACTTTTCGGCACTGATGTGTCTATGCCCCTGGTCTGTGCACATGTACTGTGCATGGATTTTAAGTGCACAAAAACCAGGCACGTGCTACAACGGTTCATTCGCTAGTCTACTATTATAATAAAGCTTTCTTTCATTTTTTCAGTCCACGTGCCCCTCTCCAACTAAAATCTCTCATTTCAGATCTCCTCCAATCCTCCTTGCCTGGAGCCATATCCTTTGTACCGTGATACAGAATGTACCATCTCACAGAAAGAAGTGGAGCCCAAGCAAACTATGAGAGGGTACACTCTATATCATGGTACAGTGTTCTCTCCCCTAAAATCTTTCATTTTACTCACCTAAAACCTCTCATTTACATTCCTATCTTTTTTTCTCTTCTCTTTAATTAATTCACCTTTCTGAAATTTCTATTTCCTCACTCTCACAAAATATGTTTTCCCAAGGTTTTTTACTCCTCTCTACTCTGCCACGTTTCCATCTATTTTCTCTTTCTCCCCTATTAAAGTTCTCTCTCCCTTCTCAATTTCAAAACGCCTCTTTCTATCTACGTCCTCTCTTTTCTAAAATCCTTTCCCTAACCGTCAATTAAAATCACATTTCCTAAAATCTCTCCTCATAAACATCCCAGAGGGTAGATTTATCATATTAAAAACCAAAAGATGAACATTAATTGGTGGTTTTTTTTTTTTTTTAATTTGAATGCTTCACAATTGATAATTCATTTTAATAGCAAGAATTTTTATTTTTAATTTTTTGTACAAGACCATTTTTTTCTTCAAAATATATATGGTATTGCTACTAAGCAATGTCAGTTTGATTTGGTACTTGTGAAGTTGCATTGTGTATGTTAAGCATCCAAAAAAAAAATTGTGCATGTTAAGTATGAAATCTAAAAGCTTTATAAGAAATAGACTGAGATCATTGCTGCTAATGGATAAAGCACATTTGTAAACATTTAACCATTGTTTTTATTCATTAGAGTTATCCTATGGCACTATGGTGACAAATTCTATCCAATTCAGCAAATATTATCTTGACCAGTTCTACAAATGTTATCTCTTGATGATTTATTCACCAACAACGGGGAGGGACTAATAATTTGACCAATGTGAACAAGAACTTATTTTTGGACAAAACATGAACCTCATCTCCCTTCCTTCTCCCAGTCTATTTAAATTTATGTGGTGAGTCATGATTTTGGCGGAAATTGTTACATTTCAATATGATATTGATTTACCCCGTACTTGCTTCAATTCTTTTTTAATTGTCTTCCATTTGTTCTTATTTTTTTAATTATAATTATTTTTTCTTATGTGGTGCCCATGTTCGCACGGGTCTATTTGCTAGTAGTCATACTATGGAGAAGGATCTAGGGTTTAAGACACATGCATATTATTGATATTAAAGAACATGATGCAAAATGTTTAAAAAGTCTATGAGGGTTAACCATAAATAACAGTATCACAAAAAAAATCCCATAATTAAAAAGAATAATAACACTGATTTTCATATAACAAGAGTAAAAAAAACGGATAGAAAATTTGGTGGCAATTTAAATCATCTTATACCAGGACAAGCTACACTACAAATATGTTAATTTGGAGCGAAAAAAAGAAAAGAAAAAGAAAAAAGAATGTGTTGATTGAACACAAATACATAAAATGAAGAGACAAAAACATTGACCCAAGAATCAGGAACAGCCGAAACATCTTGTTACAGAGCCAAAGCAATGTTCATAGAAACCCGGTGGGACTGGGGATTCGTCAGGCTCAGATTTCTTGCGAGGAAGATGTTTGAAAAAGGCTTTAACCGCTCCTTCAACTCCATCCTCAGTTTCCATGGCCTTAGCCAATTCAACAGCACACTGCTTCACCTGCATTGATAGTTAGGAATTCCATAAGGATTTTCTAGCTGTGTCCACGGTAACCCATAAAGGATCTGATAAGTCTGGACAGTGATTCATCAAAAAGAAAAAGAAAGTATGGACAGTGGACTTAAGAACTCAAACCACTGAACTACCAGAAAAACCAGATCTGCAGACTCTTGCATCTTCGTTTCGTCTTCACAGTTCCCTGGATGAATTTCTATTTGTACTTCTACCTATAGCTATTCAATTTTGCTTCTATTTTCAAGCCACAGGTTTCACTGCCTTTGCATCCTAATCACATCTTCTGGTTTCAACAGAGTTGAGATGGAATTACACACCAGATACAGACATACTGATACAAGGTAGGGAGATAAGACTTCTCATTTTCCAAATCTAGACAGATCAAGTATCCCATTCAATATGCTGACCCCATGCTTTTATTATTATATTTTCAAGCTATGTATTCTTCTATTGTATTTGATCATGTCAAATTTCATAATAAGCTATAGTAGAATAGGAAACTCAAAAAGATTGTAAGGGCATTTATGCATAGCCACTACCAGCATAGGTTTCACATCAAGTAGATACAGGTAAGCTAACCATGAAGCATCTGAGTATGACAGATGGGGAATCTAGCCCTTGCTTAGAAACAAGATTCAAAATGGTTTTTTAACCGTAACTGCGTAGCACTATGCATTACATATCAAGTGGGTTCAAACTAGTGGAAGCAGGCCCGCCACTACAAACCTTGGATTGGAAGATGCACTTAGGAACATGCTACCCAAGCCATTTATGCTGTCCTAGGAAAGATTATCTTGAATATTTGAATCACGAAGTCCAACTTAGCATGGATCTAGCTTGGAGTATATTGCATCAACATGCTTTGGAAGTGAACTCATCAATTGGATGGAAGCAGGACCTACATAATTCTACGAATTACATAATAATTGGGTTCAAGCTATAGTGGAAGCAAGCCCGTCAGTACAACCTTGGATTGAAAGTAATGCACTTAGGAACATGCTACACAGATCATATACGCTGCCCTAAGAAGGATTATTTTGAATAGTTGAATCACAAAATCAAATTTGGAATGGACTTAACTATTTACCTTGGGATCTAGCATGAAGTTAATTGCATCAACAAGCTTTTCAAGTGAGAACTCATCAATTGGGATGGGAACAGGACCTAATCCTCTGGCATGCACTTGTTCTCCCCAGAAAGGTTGGTCACCAAAGAAAGGTACAATGGTTGTTGGACACTAGATATCAGAAAGAACATTAAATCAGCCACAAGTAATAACATGGAACAGAAATCAATGACAGATAAAAGTAAAGAAGCATTTACAGCAGCTTTAAGGCCAGCAGCTGTTGTTCCTGCACCCCCATGATGCACCTGAAACCAAAGTGCAGAACTTGCAGGTGAGATTGAGAAAGAAACCAAAAAAATAATGGAAGTTGGACAAAGAGATTATTTGAGCAGAGGTTGAAGATTTTGTGGGCTTTATCAAATATATCATGCTCAGCGATCATCTTTAAAAATAGATGCATTCAAATGGGCACTCATAAACACAAAAAGCTCAGTCATGATCATAGATAAAGAATTTAAATGGATAAGTACAATTTAATCCATGGTTCTAATGTTCTATAAAACTTTTGATCTTTTCCAGCATTAGTTGATGTATGTGGTTCATAATTTGGGTGCAGACAATATTTATACAATCAATAACAGCACTAGTAGTCTTTCTACAATGAATTAAGCCATCAAGCATGGGTAAAGGCAGAGGAATGAATGCAGGAAAAGGATGTGCAAAACAAACCATAAAAGCCTCATCTACAGCATTTTTTAACTATATTTATCTTGATCAAGAAAGATACCAAAGATAGGATGCAGGAAATGTAGTTACACCTTGTGGGGTAACTATACATTCCAGAATCAAGTGAAGCAGACTATCATGTGTCGTCAGAGTCACAGTCAACAGTTTTTTCTTTCAAGAGTGATGAATTATTTCAATTTTTTTTTCTTTTTTTAAGTGAAGAGATCTATTAGAAAAGAAAAACCGCGGGGGGGAGGAAAGAAATCCCCAATACAAGAACCAGCAGGTTCCTACATAGAGAAATCACTTGAATAAGGGTGGAAAATTGGCTCCAACAATACAAATTAGTCTAATCACAAGGTTTCAATTCAAGTAAAATCTGAGAAACTATGCCCTTTGAACTCCTGAGTATCGAAGACCAGAAACAGAGTAGATCAAATGCGCTCCGAAAAACTCTTGGCTGATGAGAACTCTAATAAAAAATTCTGATATTTCTTTCTTTCAATAGGCTCCAACATATCAAGAATAGGATCATTTCCAAAGGGTATGAACTCTTTTAACCAAGGCATTTAGGTTTCAACCAATTATAAGATCCAAAAGCTGACTCTGGAACACCATGTGATGCCAAACATGCCTATGGGGGTGTTTGGATGCACTGTGCGAAAGTTGTAGCTGTTGCTGGTGTGGTTGCAGTTGCTGTTCCAGTCATGGTTCTAAAGATTGGCTGATCAGCCAGATCAGATCGGGATCGCCCGGGACCGATCCAGCTAGCATAGGATGGGGCTTGGGATCGGCCTAGGATCGTCCGATCCTTTGAAGGATTGCCCAATCCAAGGTATGATTGGATCGGGATCGGCAGAGGCCAATCCTGAGATTTTGATCCGTGGTTCCAGTTGCTGTTGCGGTTGCTGTGAGAAAGCTGCAAGTTGAGCTATACTGTTTGGTTTGTTGCCTTCTAAAGATTTGTGGAATAACAAAAGCTGCAATAAGCTGTTCAGATAGTTCCAAAAAACCAATGTTGGAAAGCAAAAATTGGACACATCACAATACTAACAACAACTTTTGAGGACACACCACAACCCAAACATTGCGAATCCCAAATTATATAAGAACAATGGGTCCAACATGAAAAACCATTACAAAACCCTAATAGGGCACAACATTCCTCAGACGACAACATCAACACATCGCCATGGTCAACCGGGTTCCCATGGTTTGTGACCCATCTGAACAACACAAGCTTGATGTTGTTTCCCTCACATCTACTGGCACTCCCTAAGAATCTCTTGGGCTTGGATACCGATAGTTCCTCCCATACCATGGAGTCATGGTTGATTGCCCACATGCTTACCATAGTTGTGGTGTTGCAGGAATTAACATGCCGCTGCTGAGCTAGATGTCAGATGCAAACAACAGGCACACGAGAAGAGAGAAGGGGTTTAAGTGGGTGCACCTAGAGGGTTTCCTCTACCATTGCTTAAAAGTATGGTAGGTGCACCACTTTTCACCTACAAGCGGAAAAAGAGTTCCTTACATACAAACTTAGGGTCCATGTACAACATTCTCATTTTTCCCACAAGGAGAATTGGCTAGTATCAAATTCAGTTCCATACAGCTATTTAAGTTCCTTCAACATTAGAACCCAAACAAACATAAAGAAAATAAAGATAAAAGACATTGTAAACTTTTATTCCACTCCGTCTGTAGACCCCAACAAATTGTCGAATGCCTCATATCACATCCTTACAGGTTGAAATTTTTTTAGGTCAGGTGAGTTGCCAAGAGTCTCTAGGAGTACCCGCTCCACTTAAAAAAACAACAAAAAAATACTCCATAATTACCCTTTACTGCCGTATCACAGTGGATGAATAAGTACAAAAACCTCCCACAAGTGAGGATTCTCATCATTCTTCAAAGCATCAACTCTCTTCAACATCAAGGGTGGAAGATCGAGAATTGTAATGGTGCCTTGAACCCTCAGAAAACTCAGATTGGCAACTGGTTATATCCTTCTCAAGATGCTGGTTTGCCTTTAACAAGTTAAAAGCCTCTAATCGTTGAAGCAAAGAATTGGGCATGTTTGGGGAGACAATGATGCACAACTATTATATTGCTCATCTCTACTCAAAGTGGCAGGGTAAAGAGGTGTATACTTTGTTGGAAAATCAAAGAAAAACTAAGAAAAAAGAGAAAAATCACAAGTGCTTGTACTCCTCGGCTTGGGCATTAACCCTAGTCTTTGTGCTTTCGATAGGCAATGCAAAGGCATCCATGACAATGATCACATCACCATCAGTCTTGTTCCCATGCATCAACTGATGCAACATGCATATAGGGTGAAGTGTGTGCTAGGAAATCATGTTTAGGATAATATAAACTAGATTCCTACTTATACCAAGTAACCAAAAGCATCAATTAGGTAAAAATTCTATGTTATGCAGCTTTCAACTTAGGCAAATAAAATAAAGAATAAAGAGCACTTAAGCAAATATAGAAGACAAACCAACTAAAGTAGGAAATTAGTTTAAATTAATGCAGAAATATAAGGGGACACGCGGGAATACGAAATCTGGTCACACAAGGTTTTTTGCCTACCCTAATCGAACCAGGTCTAGCTCAAGGGTTACAAAACCCTTTTTTTTTCTCTCTCCATTGAACTAGTGAACACGAGTTTGTGATGTAGGATATGTCTCGAGAAGAGAAATTAAGCATAGAAAAAAGATAAAGAAGAGGGAAGAAGAGAGAAGATAAGAGAGAGAAAGAGAAGAGATAGAGGGTAGAATACTCACCT
>JAOXJP010015971.1:0-17541 GCA_025762735.1 Platanus orientalis | reverse complement strand
TTTATTTCATTCTTTTATTAATCTTATTTTTTTGTATTTTAGATACCCTTGTCATAAATATTAAATTTAATTTTTTTTCTTTATCTCTTTCTTTTATCTCATTTATTTATTTACATTTATTTTTAATTATGTCTATGATGCCATGCTTCATGAATGTTATGTTGTACTTTTTGTATATATATGTCATTTTTTTATTTAATCTAACTATGAGGAAACAAAGCTCCAGGTATGTCTTAAATATGTTTTTTAATTTTTTTATATCATTTGAATTTTTGTCATTCACTATAGAACAACATGATGAACTTCTCACTAGATAATTTATTTTGTATATTCATCTCACACACATACAATAATTAGTAGTGTAATTCACTTACACATGCATGACACATTTTCAAAATTAGATACACTAAAGCACTCACCATAAATAGAAAATAGACCTTATAGTTGAACTGGTTTAAGTAGGTAACCACGTATGTGGGTGGACCAGGGTGCCTAACACCTTCCCTAGTCCATAATCGAACCGCTTACCCAGAAACCTCTACGTAGACTCACCAAAATGGAGTCAAGCATTTCAAAATAAAATTTTAAAATAAAAAATGATTTTGTTTTTAAAAATTGATGTCTAGTGACATCTTAAAAAGGACTGGTGGCGACTCCAATCCATTGTGGCTTAGGCCTATGATGAGTGGACCAATTTTCTAAGAGGCCCACCCATTGTACAAAAACCGAGGCCCACACACATATGTAAATAAAAGACATTTTGAAGGTAATTAAAATATGAAAAGCTTTAAAAAATGTTCTAAAGTTGAACATAGATAAGTGAATAGCCAATACTTACCCTAATGGGATAAGAAAGGTTTTAATAATGTGAGAGATATGTTTGATGCCTTTACTTATTCTTCCCCTATATAGAATGATTTTATTAGAATTAATGGGGGTTGTTAGTTTAATGAAATGGTTAGTTTAATTATGAATGAATAGATGGTTTATACTTATCTGAGAAATGATTTGAGAAGTGATTTAAGTCATTTTTTGTTATTTGTTAATTTTTATTTAGTTATACAATGGTTTATTAATGGGAAGGAAATAGGTTGACTTTGGAAGAGTGTTTTGATTGAAACGTAGAATAACACGAAAGTAGATTGAATATTTGAGATTTGAAGAGAATTTTGAGTGATTTGAGAGACATGATTTTATGTGTATGATGTTTTGATTAGGATTAATAAAGATTGATTAATTTGACTTTGAGATACATGAATGAGTACAAAAAAGATAATAGATAGGATGCAGGAGATATAAAACATATATATATATATATGTGTGTGTGTGTGTGTGTGTGTGTGTAAAAAGCTAGACATGTATCCATGACTTTTAGTGAAAGTACGACATGATTGACCAAACATTTAGTCATGACGTTATGGTTAGTTGTCGAGTATCCAATAACTAGTTGTGTTAGTGGAGACTCAACTGGTTATTGCAATTGCAAAATAGTTAATTTAAATCAAGCATGCAAGCAAGCAATAAAAGAATTCGGCCATCAAGTTCTAAGACTAGACCTTTAATCTATTGAGTGTGAACTAGGTAACTCTAACATGAAATGACTAAATACGCACTATTTTTATAGAGTCTATAAGCCAGACGTGCTAGTCTAAACACCTCACCGAAAAAGATCGGATCATGAGATGATGATTGGTTTGGGTAACTCAGATTGACCGCATTGACATAGCAGCCATGGCACAGGCTATAATGACCCGTATTTTACTAAAAGGGTAAAAACGTAATTTTACTTTTACAATGATAAAATTACCATTTTTATATATTTAGAAAGACCTTAGAGTGATTTAGGAACCCCTTGGTCCAATTTAGAAGTATAGAACCCAAGTTAGACCATAAACAACTCAAGTTAACAAGTTATCCTGGTTTCGTAATTGGGGTAACTTCCTGGTACCACTAACACCAATCCTGAGTGAACTAGAGTCTGAACCATACCTTGTTAGAAAGGTCTTCACGTCTTCTTTCCAATACAACAAATAGATCTCAATTTAGAGTTTTTTTAGAGAAAGTTATGTTTTTTTCCCTGCAAGGTGTTTTTGTAGGGAAAAATCTGGGCAGTTTCGGGTTCTACAGGCCGGACGCCCCAAACACCACTCGGGTACCCGAGGTACACCACTCGGGTGTCCGAGGTACACCACTTGGGGTGCCCTAAGGTTATGCGGGTGCCCGAAGTGCACCACTTGGGGTGCCCCAGCTCCTGAAGGTTGCGAAAAACAAGTCTGAGATTGCCCCAAAAGGTGATTTTACTATGTGACATTTGCTCATTGGTTTCCCAAATACGTGAAATCTCGTCATGGACAAGTTATAACCCTCCTAACATCTCAATTAGGTCATTTTGCCTCATTAGAAAAAAGAGGGAGAAAGTTAGAGAGGTTAGGGTAAGTTCTTGAGCTAAGTGTGGGAGTTCTTCCTTCACTCTCAACTCCAAAAAATCCATTGAAATAACTTGTTTTCTTCCTAGATTTTCTCTCTTTATCTAACTTATGCTAAACCTAACCATTCTACAAAAGTTAAAGGGAATGGGAAGGATGTTTTGGAAGAGGATTTCCTTCAAACCAAGGATTAGGAGCTTGTGTAAGTAGTTATATAAAACTTACTCCATTTTTGTTTAATTTTAGGTTCCTAGAAGTCTTGTAATGGTAAAGTCTTGACTCTATGATTGTTTTCTCTCATGTTTGTGAACTCCTTTGTTAGGTTCCTAAAAACCCCACTTATTATGGTGATTTGTGATGAGATCTTTTCATTATATGCTAGGATCTTAGAAATCCCTAATTTATACTATGAGGAAAAGTAAATTTGCAAGATATATATATATATATATATATATATATATATATATATATATATATATATATATATATATATTTCCTTTAAATGATGATTCTCATGTATTATGAATGCTTGTGATCTATGATTCTATAACTCTATGGTTTTCATGAAAATTAGTGATGATTATTCGAGTTGGTGATGAACATCTCTTTAATATGTGGGTTAAATATGAAGCATGTTGATCTCCATGTAATGATACTAATATTTTGTTGTGTATGAATTTCTTAAGAAATGCTATTAAATGATTCAAGTAAAATATGCTTAGAAATGGTGAAGATTTGGTTTTCCCTTTTTGACTTTATATGAATTCCTTTGGTTCTTGCACTCTACATGTTTGATGACATGTCTCTTACAAATTTTTCATATTACTCTTATATTTCTTGGATGTCTTTGGATTCTTTACATGAGCCTAATCTCTTCTATGATAAATCCTCTCAAATATATGTGGGCTTATGGTAATTTGTGAAGCTATATTGACGTCCTATGCTAGTTCATTAATTCTTGCAATCTACGTGTTTGATAAAAATGCCTCATAATGCTTCTTTTACTATTTACATGTTTCTTGGATGCTTTTTGATGATACTAGGGAATGTCTATAATGATATATTTCTTATTTATTACTAAGTTAATGAATGTAACATGTGAATAATACATGTTATTGTGTTATGATCAAAGAATGCTAATGTAGTGATATGATAAAGTAAGTTGGTTATGAATCAATGAGGAGTGAAATAGAAAAAAAATCATGAATCATGAAAGAAGATAAGTAAGAAGAGTGTCAAGATATAAATGTCAAGATGTAAAGGTCAAGATCTAAATGTCAAGGTGTAAATGTCAAAATATAAAGTCAAGTTATGGTCAAGGCCCTACCATTGGGGATAAATACAATGTGCAATATTCTATTAAGGTCAAGTCATGATCAAAGTCCTGCCATTGGGGATAAATACAATGTGTAACTTTTTATCAAGGTCCTATCATTGGGGATAAATACAATGTGCAATATTCTATTAAGGCCAAGTCATGATCAAGGTCCTGTCATTGGGGATAAATACAATGTGTAATATTCTACCAAGGTCAAGTCACGATCAATGTCCTGCCATTGGGGATAAATACAATGTACAATATTTTATCAAGGTCAAGTCATGATCAAGGTCCTTCCATTGGGGATAAATACAATGTGCAATATTCTATCAAGGTCAAGTTATGGTCAACGTCATGCCATTGGGGATAAATACAATGTACAACTTCTATCAAGGTCCTTCGACTAGGAATATAATACAATGTGTCAAAGTGAATGAAATTGTAAGAAAATATAAAGTAAGTAAAATAAGAGTGTAAGCAAGTGAATTTAAGTGTGTATATAAAGTGTAAGGTAAGTGTAAGAAAATGATAACAAGTAATTAAGTATGCATGAGTAATTGTATGTGACCTTAAAGGTTGCACTATTAAGAATGAAATTGTATCAAGGAAGAAAGGAAGGCTTATAAGACATAAAAAAGAGTGGAAACCATGATAAGAAGATAAGAAAGGTTTATAAGAAAGAAGTAATGTTAAGGAGAGAAGAAAAGTATATAAGGTTTAAAGGAAAAGTCATTGTAGACACAATTTCGTGCATAAATCCGTAACATGAAATAAATTTAACAAATTCAATAAATAAATATTTTGATAAAGAATGGGTACAATCTCTTTGATTTTTACACTCTTTTACAAAAAGAGTAAAACCTCTGATTCTTGGTCGATGAAATCCAATGGCCTAACGGTGTATGTCTTAGATCTGAGTGTTGGTGTGCTTGATTGTGGGTGAATCAGCTTCTTTTCCGGGCTTTGCGCTTGATCCAAAAATGAGAGAAACACCATGAATCTCGCTATCAGGGCCGGATTTGTGGCGTGTTTCTAAGATGTAAGAATCTTCTTCTCTCTAGCAACGAACTGTGGTTGATGGAGAGACTGGAAATTATGCCTTGAGTCTTGAAGCCTTTGGAGAGCTCTAGAAACTAGAAATGCTTTGGGAGTCTTCTTCTCTTTAGAGGTTCTTGTTTCAAGTCTTTTGTCCAAAGGCCCCTTCTTTATGTAGGAGGGAGGTATTTATAGACTTAGAGTTAGAATCTTGTCAAACCCTTGATTAGGTGTTGATTGGATGTTCTTACCCATCTTAGTCTAAAAGAGTGATTGCACATTTTTTTGTTTGGAGAAAAGTGCGATTTATGGAATTATTTGTTTCCCATGAGAAGCAGAACCTTCCTTTTTTACCTAAGAGAATCTAGATTTGATTTTATTCAAATTTCTCTCATGTGGGTCCCATGCAAGCTGGGTTTTGGGCCAGCTAATAGGTTAAGACATGTGTGGGCTTGGGGGTCATATGGGTTATTGTTTAAAACCTAGATCAGGGCCAATGGACGGACTTGTCTTTTCAATTGGGCTTAATTTGTAAATTCAAAACTCATGTATGACTTTTGGGTCTTTATATACATTTGCGAGGGTGTAGGCCCTTATTTCTAATTTAAATAAAATTTAGGTATCTACAGTCATGTAAATAAAGAAAAACCTCAAGACAAGGAAATGAAAACGCCTAAGTTTTACAAGTAAGAATAAGTTCATAAGTTATATAAGAAATAAAGTTTCATGAAAGGAAAAATGAGTGCATAAGCTATTAATGAAAATACAAGTCCTTAATATGGGTAAGTAAAGAAGATGTTAAGAGATGAATGAAAGCTCATAATCTTTAAAAGAATATAATTTCCTAAACTATGTAAGAAAAATAGAGATGTATGATGTTTCTTCCATTAGGATACAAGTCAATGCTATAAAAATCAATGGTAAGTGTTGAATGACTATTGAAAAGTGATAAGTAAATATTAAGACGAAGGACAATAGAAGCTAATGAGTGATAAGTGAAGACATGGTGAATGATAAGTAACCTATAATGAATGACAAGTAAAAAGGTGAATAATAAGTATTAAGGTAATAATAGAACTGTTAAGTATGAAAGTAGAATTTCATATGTCTCATTATGCAAATGTGTTATTAGAATTGCTAATTATTTAAGAATGAAGCATGCCTCGCTTAAAATGATTTGTCTGTCCATATTAGTATTATAAAAATATGGTATATGCATGAGAAATGAATAGGAATGCTCATTGAGATGTACACTGGATATCTTTACCATGGATGGACTATGAAAAATTCGTCATGTGATTGTAAACACACATAGCCATGAATATTTCCATATATAGATATGAGAAGAATGTCATGTGTAGGTAGAATCATGTATATTGTCATATGTAGATATTGAAAGGATGTTAAGTATAAATAGAATCATGTGTATTTTCATACATAGTTCCTGCATTATAAACCATGATAAAGAATGTATAGATCTTGTGATGACTAGTAAATGATGCATGCACACTAATACATGCCTACAAGTTAGAAAATGGTATGTATTCTATATGAAGATATATATAATATTTTGTATTGAAAGATTTGTGTTTTGCCCATCCGGTTTCCATAGTAGGTTTTGTGTACCTACTTATGAGCCATGGATCTCATCCATCCATACCATTTTTATTACAGGATAGGTTTAGTGCAGGTGCGCCTTTTGGAGTACCTTCAGGCCAAAGGGGAGACATGTAGCAGATGCGTCATATTTCATTAGTTTTCCATTTATTTTAGATGCTATATTTTATATTAGACCTTGTTATGGGATGTATTATGTTGAGATTTAGACTTTAAGATTTATGGTCTTATGTTTTATTTGAGATGATGGGAGGCTAGTTTTGTAGATTGTACAAGTTTATGGTATTACTTCTGCTGCATCTTTAAGATTCTGGTTAGATGTTATAGTTTATGATTCTGCTGCTTTTGTTGTTTTAAGGTTAAGGTTAAGTATTCTATAAATATTACAGGTTCAAGTAAAAGGCTTAAATTTATAGCCAATTTTGTATGAATCCGATTCAGTAGTAGCTCAATTTTACGCCTAAATAAGGTAGTGAATTTTGGGGTCGTTACATAGGCATTGTTCCCATCCTATGTGTGATCTAATGTCAATCCATTGGTAGATAATGAACAGATATAGGGCTCATGAATGTGATGTATTGGTACAATGTTGTGTCCTATGGACTCATTTTGTACAGAAAAGTAAATCAAACATGTATTCATACAAGTTGTTCAAGGGGAATTTAATTCTCCTAACTAGTTAAAGTTGTCCTAAGTTTAATGTGAGCATGTCAACTTAAGGAACAAATTTGATCGATGAGTATTGATCCTACTAACTAATGGAATGACCTAAATCTATGCGAGCACATGTTATTTGAAGAAATAAACAAGTAATCAAAGCAGATAATAAAGCATGTAAATAATGAAAGTCACAACTATAGCAAGTATAGCATACATGTGTAGAGATCAAACAGTAAATCCCTAGTGGAGTCGTCATTCTATGGGCATCGGGGAAAATGCGGGGGGGTTGGAGGGGGAGGCTCGCACCTCTTCCAGGTTCCCTTTTTAGCTTCTACACCCACTTTGTCAGCTATGGAAACTTTGGTGTCTATTCGGTGTTTAATTGAGAGAAATTATGGTTTATTAGTGGGATGTTAAGGTTTGATCACATGACTAGCTCATAACCATGCTTTTTGGGAATCGCCACCAACTCAGGTTTTTCAATGGAGTTAGACATTGGTTTCCTTTCTAGGAGAAAGAAAGTCTAGACCCGAAGGTCTAGAAGGTTAACTCCTAGCACTGGTCTAGTTCTCCAAAGAGTAGGGTAAGCTGTTTTGTTGTAATTGGGACAGGTGTTAGGCACCCCAACCACCCACCTTTTTAAGGTGGCTTCTCGTAGCATGTATACTATAAAGTGCTATAAGGTTTTATGTCTTTTAGGTATAAAGTTATTGGTCTGAACTACTCCCATGGTGTGATCATTACAGTTGCACTTGAGACATAGTCACAAGTTGCCTACATACCCAATCATATGGTTTGGGTATTCCTTGGGTTTTGTCGAGATCAAATTGCATGTAGTTCTGGGGGTTTGTTGTGTGTACGAATCTCAGTAGTTAAGTACATCTAACTGTGAGAGTGATTTAGAGTAGGTTCATTTAAGATTGTTTGTATACTTATAGATTATTCCACGCTACTACAAAATATAATCAAGTTAGTGAAATGGGGGTCGGGACTATATTGTTCTAGTGTAAGTGTGTTTTAAGAACCTAATTAGGCTATGGTCAAGTCCTAGTCGTAAACCACTACGACATGACCCTAAGGTAGGGTGGAGACCGTAAAAGGTTAAAAAATGTTAAAAGGTAGTGATTGGGTAGGGTGACTCAACCTAACCACGTTGACGTAGCAGCCACAGCATCGGCGTTGTCTTCTAAGTAACATTCAGGTATCAGATACACTTGGGATTTACAAACATATAGTCAACCTTACTATGATTATTTGGAAGTTGAAAGAGGTATTTATAATGATGGGTTCCCTAAATTATGTCTATGGAATGAAATGGTTTGAAGATAACATAGAAAGAGTGATAAATAAAAATTAAGGAATGAAATTAAGTTGGAAATAAAAGATGGATTTTATTTGCCTTTCACAGGCTTAACGCCTGAAATTTACTCTGACGCCTGAATTTTCAACACCTGAATTTAATTTATGGTGAAATTCATGTGTTAGTTGCTAGGGAGACCACAACTAACCTTGGGTCTTTGACATGTTTTGTGGGTCCTAGTGTTGTGGGACCCTCATAGAGGGATAAACAACTCCTCATAGAGTCAGGTTGTTCAATCTCAGAGGTTGGACCTCTATAGATACAGAGATTTGTTCAAAAGGAAATGAAAAATTGGTCATCTCACACAGGCCTAATGCCTAAAATTCATCTCAATGCCTAAAATTCCTTTCAACGCCTGAATTAAAATTCAAGCATTGGGATGGAAACAGGGCCCACAGAGGTGTTTAAGCACAAGGTGGATTCTAATGTGTCATTTGTTTGTGTATAGGCTTTAGAGAAGGTCACAGTTCACTAGGGTGGGTCCCATATCCCAATGCCTAAATTTCTCTAACGCCTATATGTGTTGTCATTAAAATGCAAGCGTTAGACTTAGACAGTCACACTCCAAAGGTCATATCTCTCTTCATAGAACTCTGATTTGAGCGTGGTCAGTCAATTCTGAAAGATAAGAGAAAGATCTTTTCAACCATATATAATGAGTTTATGTTTGTTCTAACACTTGAATGTGAACTGACACCTGACTTTTCTACCAATGCACTTAAATTTTAATAGGTTAAAATTCAGGCATCTAGCTTGGACAGTCTGCACTCAAGGGCCATATCTCTCTCCATAGAACTCCAATTTAAGCGTAGTTGGTCAATTCGAAAAGATGAGAGAAATATCTTTCCAATAATATATAATGACCCTATATTTATTCTAATGCCTAATCTTCATTTCAACTCCAATTTTTGGACAGTCTGCACTTAAAATTAAGGCATTAGGACTAGGCAAAAATCCTACAAACTTGCCTTGGCCATTTGGGCCCCTTATAAGTGTTGGAAAATTATGAAATTTGTTATGGTGGTAGGGGGCCCTCTTAACTGTATTGTGTCTAAACATCATAGAAAAATTTGACTACAAAAATCACAAAATATCCTGCACTACAAGAGGGTAAATAAGGAACACAAAACTAGCTTTTAGGGTAAGTTTGGGGGGATTGTTCCAAGGCCCAAACTTGGTCTAAAATTCACTAAAGTTTTATCATAGGTAGGCTACCATTCCAGAAGACTACCATTAAAATTTGAGCTAATTTTGCTCAATACAAAAATCACAAAAAATTATGGACTAGCTAGAGGTCAAAAATAAACATGCAGTGGAGACAAGACTGTCTCTACTGTGTAACTCAAATTTAAGATTATCTAAATGGCATATATGAAACATCAAAGAATTATTAAGAAGGAACTAAATGAAGCCTAGAACCTAAGCTAAATAAGAATAAGGCTTAACTTATTTAGGCTTTTCCTATTCTTTTCCTGTCTTTCTCTCTTGTAATTTTTCTCCCAACCCTTATGAGCAAGAATTTGGGGCTATTTATAGCCAAAATATCATTAAGAGGAGGGCTAGGATTGAGCCTTAGGATTAAAGGGATCAAGGGTTAGAATGCATGTGTGTTTGTTCACTTGGATTGATGAGATGGACCAATGGGAGAGGTTTCTCCACAAGATGGCCCCTTTGATTGGTTGAAAACAATCTAGGGTTAGGATGCATTTGTGCTTGTTTGGTCAAAGGTAAGGATTGGTTTGTGTTAGTTCAGATTGGCATGGTCAAAATTAGGTTATAGAATGAGTTTGAATAGAGACCCATGATGCAATAAACTTAGGAAATGTTGTCTTTTGGCTATGACGAAGATTGTGAATAGGTGGGGTCCATGGTGGAAAGTTGGTGGGCCACAGAGTATTAGAGTCCTTAGAGTCTTGGAGCCACATGAACTGACATGGCATGATTCAGATAATTGGAGAAGTCTTAGAGGTTTTTTTAGGGTCCAGGGATAAATTTTCAAGGCAAAAGGAGAATATGGTAATTTTTCTGCTTATGATGCTTCTCTGCGGGAAGACTTATAAAGTATAGAGAAATTGAAGGCAATGTATTTGGAAGTCTTAAATGTGGACCCTCATAGTCCCATTGATGCTTCTTGGAGAATTATGGTTTGACAAAAAATTGTGTACTTGGGCTGATCTTTGGGGTGTACTGTACATGATATGATACGGGTGATGCTTTTTACGACCAAAATATCTGGGAAAGACTTTAGAAGAGACACTTAACCTCCTAGAGTCTAGTTTGTTCTCCCTAAACCAGGGATGCCTATAGTCTTGATGCCTAAGTGTTGCTTTGATGTTCTTTCATTTCATTAGATAACCTAAGTCAAATTTTGGGTGCTTACAACTCCAAAAGATTCAAGTGTGGTATGAAAAGGATATATTCTCAGCATTCAACTAAAAGGAAGAAATAATGAGACTAAACAACGAAATTTGTGAGCTTCCAAACAATTGAGGTAAGATTAGATGCAATAACCCTCTGGAAAAAAAAAAGGAATGGCTCAAATACTCCAAAGGATTAAAATTCTCCACATTTTTTTCATCAAGATTTTCAAAATCATCTTTACCTTTCAACCAAGAATCATATATATGTGGCTAAAGTGCATGTACAATGTAATTTAAGCATGAAGTCATTGGAACATTTTAAACATAAATAGTATAATAAACTTCAATCTTAATAATCATGCTAAAGGAATAAAATTTTTAAGACCAGCACAACACAAAAACTCCCTCCCCCCAATCTAACACATACTTGTCCTCAATGTAAACAAAGAAAAAAAAAACGTAATAGAGATCATGGAGAGTACCTTAAAGGGAGAACACAAAGAGAATTAAAACTTTAATGCCTACAAAATGGGTTAAACACAGAAATAACAAAGAAAGGAAAATTATTGAGAAAAAAAAGACAAACAAACTAACTACAACACATACACTACTATGGTCTAAAGAGTTTAAGTGCTTGGCAAGTCCTGGTAAACAGGATCCTCCAAGTCAATGGACTCATCCTCATGTGAAAAGTTCTCAATAAATGGTTGAAGACGTTGTCCATTAATCTTAAAAACATTACCATTCTTTGAATTCTCAACCTCAACAGCTCCATAAGGAAAAAATAGTCTTAACCACAAATGGTCCTATCCATCTAGACCTCAACTTACTGGGAAATAAATGCAATCTAGAATTGTACAAAAGAACTTTCTGAGATGGTTCAAAAGATTTTCTCAAAATGTGTTTGTCATGAAAAACTTTCATCCGGTCTTTGTAAATCCTAAAGTTCTTATAAACATCTTGCCGAATCTCTTCTAACTCATTTAATTGCAATTTTCTTAAAGAGCTAGACTTATCTAAACTAAAATTAAACTATTTTACAACCCAAAATGATTAATGCTCTAATTCAATGGGTAAGTGACAAGCTTTCTCATAAACAAGTTGATATGGAGACATACCAATCAGAGTCTTATAAGCTATACGGTATGCCTGAGTGCATTAGTTAACCTCAAAGACCAATCTATGCAATTTGGGTTAACCGTCTTTTCCAAAATACGTTTGATTTCCTGATTAGCAAGCTCAACTTGTCCACTTGTTTGTGGGTGATAAGGGGTTGCTACCTTATGTGTTATACCATATTTTTTCATCAGGGCTTCAAAAGGCTGGTTACAAAAGTACAATCCTCCATCACTTATGAGAGCTCTAGGTATTCCAAACCTTTACAACACATTTTCTTTTAAAAATTTCAAAACTACCCTATGGTCATTATTTTTACAAGAAATAGCCTCAATCCATTTGGAAACACAATCTACAGCTACTAGAATGTAAAGATATCCAAAAGAAGGTGGGAATGGGCCCATGAAATCAATGCCCCAATAATAAATATTTCAATAACCAAATATGGGTTCAAAGGCATCATATTTCGATGAGTAAATTCCCCCTAACTTTTGATAGGGTTCACATACTTTGCAAAAATGGTGAGTGTCTTTAAGGAGAGTAGGCTAATAAAATCTACATTGCAAAATTTTTGCAATGGTTTTCCTTGAAGTAAAATGGCCACCATAGGCCTCAAAATGGAAAAAAGAGATGACACTGGGTATTTAATTATTAGGAACACATCTCCTAATAATTTGGTCAGAACAGTACTTAAACAAATATGAATCATCATAAAAGAAACTGTGTACCTCAACAAAGAACTGTTTCTTATCCTATGCACTCCAATGAGTTGGGGTTTTCATGTAACAAGAAAATTAACAATATCAGCATAGTAGGGTAAAGTACAAACAACAAAAGGTTGCTCATCAGGAAAAGAATCCTTGATTGGCATGGTATCCATAGACGAATCAAAGGTAAGTCTAGATGTATGATCTGCCACCACATTTTCTACTCCCTTTTTATCTTTGATAGTGATATTGAATTCTTGGAGTAAAAGGATCCACCTAATCAATCGTGGTTTAGCATCCTTCTTGGTAAGAAGGTACTTCAAGGTTGCATGATCAGTGAAAATAACAATAGGAGAACCAATAATATAAATACGAAATTTATCAAGGGCAAATATTGTTGCAAGCAATTCTTTTTTAGTTGTAGAATAATTCATTTGAGCACCATTCAAAGTTCTACTTGCATAGTAAATAACATAAGGTTTATTATCCTTATGTTGCCCTAAAACAGCCCTAATTGTATAGTCACTTGCATCACACATTATTTCAAAAGGTAGATTCCAAGTGGGTGGTTGCATAACAGGTGCAAAAGTAAGCATGCCTTTTATCTTTACAAAAGATTTTTGGCAAGCTTTAGTCCATTCAAAGGCAGTGTCATTAGATAAAAAGTTACACAATGGTCTAGATATAGCACTAAAATCTTTAATAAACTTCTTATAAAATCCAGCATGTCCTAGGAATGATCTAACACTCTTGGTAGTCTTGGGAGTAGGTAAATTAGCAATTAATTCAATTTTAGCCTTTTCTACTTCTATTCCTTTGGAAGAGACAATGTGACCAAGCACAATCCCTTTTGAGACCATGAAATGACACTTCTTCCAATTTAATAGAAGATTCTTCTCTTCACACCTCTTCAAAACTTCCTATAAATTAGATAAACATTCATCAAATGAATCGCCGAAAATAGAAAAATCATCCATGAAAACTTAAAGAAAATTTTCTACCATGTTACTAAAAGTACTGAGCATGCATCTCTAAAAAGTGGTAGGAGCATTACATAACCCAAATGGCATCCTTCAGAATGCAAAAGTACTAAAAGGACATGTAAAAGTAGTTTTTTTTTATTTATTTTGATCCTTAGGTGCAATTTTAATTTGATAATACCTTGAATATCCATCTAGAAAGCGATAGTAGGCATGGCCATCTACTCTTTCTAAAATTTGGTCCAAGAAAGGCAAAAGGAAATGGTATTTCCTAATGACAACATTGAGCCTCTTATACGCAATACACATGCTCCAACCCATGGTTACACTAGTGGGAATCAATTCATTATTTTCATTTTTCACTACAGTAACTCCGAACTTCTTAAACACAACCGGAGTGAGACTCACCCACTTACTATCATCTATGGGGAAGATGATTCCCACATCCAACAATTTCAAAACTTCAGTCCGGACAACATCTTTCATTGTAGGGTTCAACCTACATTGCATCTCTCCCTAAATAGTTTAGTATTATCCTCCAAATAAATCCTATGAGTACACACTAAGGGGCTAATTCCCTTGATATTAACAATGTTCCATCCTATAGCAACCTTATGCTCTTTCAAAACTCTAAGCAACTTATCTTCTTGTAAAGAATCAAGTTTAGAAGATATTACCACAAGAAAAGTCTCCTCAAGTCCTAAGAATGTATACTTGTAAAGGGAAAATTATAATTTTACCCCCCATAAGGGTAAAATTATCATCTCTCATATTCTAGACAGACCTTAGGCTAGTTTATGAACCCTTTGACCAAGTTAGAAGTGTAGAACACAAGTTAGGCGTAGAACCGATTGATTTCAAAAAGTGCCCCAATTGTGTTTTAGGGTAACTTCACATAAAAATCTATGAAAAATCCAAGCTAATTGGGAGCAAAGCCATATATGTTCAAAAAGATCTAGGAGTTTACTTTCCAGAAAAACAAATGGTGTGAAGTTATAAGTTTCCTAGAAGAAGTAATGTCTATTTTCCCACAAGGTGTTTGTGTTGACAGGACCATAGATTTAGGGTAACTTCCCAAGCCCACTGATACATATACCGAGTGAATTAGAGAGTTATCCATACCCTTTTGGATAGGTCTTGAAATCTTGCTTCCAACCTAATAAACAGCTCACAAAATTGAGTTTTTTATAGAAATTTATGGCAATTTTAGTACGAAGAGCTCAAACCTGAAAAAAAAGGCCATCCGGAAGGATCCACACTTAGTGGATCGATAAGTGTGGATCCATCTGGGATCTCAAAGATTTACAAAAAATTTTCCAGAACAGTGTTGGATTGATCCGTTACCCCTTCAGATTGATCTGATACCCTCCAGATTGATCCTCAAATTAATCTGAATTGACCTAATCTACATTTTTTTTAAGCCTATTCAATTTTTCTTCATTTTAGGAGAGTGTGGGACCCTCATCTTGACCCAAAACCCTAGAAATATGTAAGAGAACCCTTATAATGCATCACTTAGGTCTTTAGACCCATTTAGAACAAAAGAAAGTAAGGATTGGAGAGTTTTGGAGAAGAAGGTTGGAATTCTTCTCCAATTGGGTAAGTTCCACTTCCAACAATGGAAATTCTTCTAGGTTAGCTTGCTTTTCTACTAGAGCTTTCTAGTTTCATTCTTCTAATGTTAGAATTATGTCTATTTTATAGAGAAAAGTGTGAGTAGAGCTTGAAGTGAAGGTTTCTTGCTTGAAGACCTTGGATTTATGCTTTGGTAAGAAATCTTGCTTACTATGGGTTTGTTGATGTAAATTATTTTTGAATTTCTTTGATCTTTGTGGAAACTCTTTGAAATCTTTGAAAGTATGTGAAAAGTTATGCACTAAGCCATTGAAACTTGTGGATTCTTGAATCTAAGCCTCTTTGTAAGTAAATCTATCATACTATAGATGATTTGAAGTAATTTCCTCTACGGATTTCTTTGATCTTTGAAGTTTTGTGATTGAAATCTTTGGAATATTTGAAGATATGTGAAAGCTTATGCTCTAAACCATTGAACCTTGTGAATCCTAGGGTCTAAGCTTCTTTACCAAGTGAATCTTGTTTATTATAGGTGATTTGAGGAGAATCTCTCCTATGATTTCATATTTCGTAATGCTATACATAGAATTCTCTGAGGTTGTTGGAATTATTTGAATTCAATCATTTGAAATATATTAGATCTTTGATTTTCTAGCTTATTTAATAATCTTCATGCTGCTTATGCTTGAGATAACTCCTCTTATTAGAATCTCTGAAATTTCTGTAGACCTATGCTTGAGACCATTGGATTTGGTTTGCTCTTTAGATTTACACCTACTTTGTGAAAGATTATTGATCCTAGACATTGTGTGGACTAATCTGCTTCAAGGAATCATCTAGAACATGTGAAATCTGAAATTTCTCCATGTGAATCTTTGAAAATCTATGTGAAGTTGTGAATCCTTCGAGATCTATTTTATTTATGATTAATTTAAAGGTAATCTTGCCTTGCCCTTTTGTTTGGAACACCAAGAGTGATATTGGCTGGCTTATGTGATTTGATTCATTGGAATTTATGTGAATTCTCTGGAAATATGTTGAACTCATTGATTCTATTGAACTCTATGTCTTCTATGTGATTATGTGAACCATGTGAACCTTTAAATCCTATTATATATTTAAATCATTGACTCTATGTGAAATCTTAGTGAATCATTATAACTCTGAACTTATAAATAACGAATTATATACTAACATTAAATCTAAGTGAACCATGTTCCTTTGAAATGATTATCTTCATGATAATATGATGCTTACACTTGTTTTACACATTATAAAAACATTTCGATTATTGAAACTATGTGGACCTTCAGACTCATTGATGTGAATCTCTTTTTGGGCTTCGAATATATAAACTATGTGAGCTCCACTAATAAGGTGGTATGCGAGCACTTGTAGTTATTAAACCCCACTCGTAGGGCGGTATGCGAGCACTCAGAGACATTGAGCCCCACTCATTGGGTAGTATGCAAGTACTCGGAGATATTGAGCCCCACTTGTAAGGAAGTATGCAAGTACTCGGAGATATTGAACCCTACTCGTAGTGTTGTATACAAGCACTCAGAGATATGTGAACTATGTAGACCTTCGAACTTATTGAAGTGAACCCTTTTGGACTTTGAACATTTAACTATTTTGGGCCCCATCTCCAGGCTAAGTGTCTTTTTAATTATTTGGGCCTTGACACCGGGTTGTGTGTGTCCTTTTGACTCTTTAAATATTGGATATTAGACCTTTGGATGTTAAACTTTGGACCCCTTCGAATATCAAACCTTATGGATTCCGAACACTATGAACATCAAACTCAAAATACTTTGAATCTTTGAACTCCAAATATTGATCCTCGATCATTGTGAACCATGTAGACTTCAAACACTTTGAACATCGAATTCTGAATACCCCAAAATCATAGAGCATCAGATCTTTTAAGATTATGTCATCGAATTTGTGAGCTTTGACATTCACATTGAATTATTATTCAAACTTAGATCTTTGTATTGAACCATTGGCATCTGTCAGACATGTGACTATTGATATTTTTGTACTAACATGATTGTGATTACTACTTCGATATATGTTTAGCTTATATTGACCTTTGGACATGCTAGTATTCAGGTGTGTGCTTTACTTTAGATTATTTATAGTCTACTAGATTTCTTATAAGTTGAGACTAACCTAGCCGTTTATTTTTTAGACTGACTACTATTGCGGGTCCTCTATCTGAGGAACTTCCTATGTCATCCACAACTTTCTTTCATCTTTCTTATCCTTATTTTGGACGTATCTTAGGACCCCTTATGTGTTGGGTCTATATTTTTAGACTAGTAGATGTTTCCCTTTGTATATTTGGGTGAGAGGGCACCCTAGTGATATCTCTCTTTTGATTT
>JAOXJP010015951.1:0-17542 GCA_025762735.1 Platanus orientalis | reverse complement strand
TCCTTCGATGTGGCATGACTTTGTTGTTGATAAGATCAAAGTATGACAAGTCTTCGATGTGATGAGACTTGTCTTCAATGTCTTCTTGATTTAATATAAGTTTTTTGAAAATTCTATCTTGGATTTTATGTCAATGGATGAGATCAACTCCTCAGTCTTCATGAAATACTTTTGTTCTTATTAAATTCCCAATTTTATGAGATTTGTTCTAACAAGGTATCTTGAGCATGTTTCTTTGATAAGTATGGTTTCTGATCCCAAGGTAAGATCAACACATATGTTGATGTCATTTTGACAATTACTTCTGCTAACAGACTTTTGGTTGCTTAAGACACTATTCCAACCCCACTCACAGAATATATACCGTTCTACAAACTGCTTCAATTTTTTTCACTTCTAATGTACATAAGTCTCTCGTAAACCTTTACTTTTGTCTTCCAAAAAACTGATTTTCAAAGTATTTAGTTTACAGAACTTCATCATTGATATAAATCTTGTTTCGCAATACATCTACCTTTTGCAGCACTAATCTTTTGCTATTAACTCGTAAAACTTGTCTTGACCTTCTGCAAACTGCTCTTAAAACTTTGGTTTTGGTGGCTTTAATCTTCATGATAAGTTCATAGGACTGTTATCTACATTTTTTTTTTTGTAGAAGTTTACATTATTTTTTTACTTTGTACTCATCTATGAGAGACATGCAAGATCTTTTTCTTTATCTTCCCCTAGAGCTCATCATATTCTGCTGCTAACAAAGTGCTTTCCTTGATCTATTATTTGCACATGCCCCATAGCCTAGTTATTCTCTCAAGCTCACTCAAATGATAGTCCAATAATAGCATGTACTTGTACTAAAACCACCCACACAGGCTTAGACCTAACAAAATAAAACATCCCAAACTTGGAATTATTTTTTAACAAAGAATTTAGGTAGTGCTACATCAACAATTCAAAAATATCAAGCCACATCCATGAGAGAGTTCAAGGCCTACAAAAGACAAAGAACTGGTTAGATTTCAATACAGCTGAACTTATGGATTTTGGCCAAAATTTGGTCGTTTGAACATTCATCCAAAATTGGGTTTGAAATTCAAGGTTTGACTGCATATAAAACGGAATTCTATGTCTTTGAAATTCCATGCTACAATCATATTGTCACATTGATTTGCTTGCATCAAAGTTGGTACACCTAACCATCTATTTCGATTGACAAAGATGAATATGCACAAATTATTAACAAGGTTAATTACCTATAAACATGAAAAACATAATCAAATTAATACCCTCAAAATGGAGGGCTTCATTTGATCCATTATACTCTAATTGAGATCATCTATTGAGGCTATAAGAAGCTCCAAAAATGATCTCAAAAGGGAAACATCTAGAAGAATGATATTAACTTAATCATCATCTAGAGAACCTATACACATGAACAATGAAAATTGATAAATCCAGAAATCATATATGAGATCGGTTAGCTACCAACATAAGAAATGAATTACATTATAGGTCAAGCCTATTTACTTAACCTAAATTGTATTCAAAAAATGGATTAAACCAAAACCAAGATACAATCAAGGTTTTGGGTGACTCCACACTAAGATCATGACATTTATAGGAAAATGAATTAGAACAAGAGATCTATGAAGATGTAATGCGAATGGGAAGACTAGTGGGAGTACTTACAGAAGGGGAGTACTTAAATAATTGAATGAATAATTAAACATAAATGAGTTAAGAAAATGGGAGTACTTACAACACTTGATTCTCTTCCTTTCCTTAAATTTGTATGCTCCTCTCTCTTTTCTTCTCTTTTTTCCAAATAAATGCAAATATGTATGCCTTGGGAAGATTAGTTGAATTAAACTTAGCTTTGCTCTAGATATAGGGTGAGGTCATCCTATAATATTGAAAGCTCAAAAGCTGGGAAATCAGGGGCATTTATGTCCCATTCAGTCAGAGAGTAAATTCCCTCTTCTCAAGGACAGTTTGGTGCTTCAAAAGATTAGAAAATTTGTGCCCTACTTATTATACAATGCATTGACATGTACCAATCTTCTACGCTTCTCTATGCAAAACAATGTTATTTGGTCCACCAGTTTGGAATTTGACCATACGACAAGGGTTTTGGATTGTGGAAAGATGGTAATCTATTATTTGATTTCTCAATTGATTTGAGTCCCGATTAGGGGAATAGGTTTGGCAATCTAGGGTTCCTTGTGTGAAGAACACCATAATGTCTTTTTTTGGCTGGTCATGTCATCCGATTTGACTAAATGTTTGAATCAAGGAATGGGATTTTTAGATGGCCCAATTCCTGATAAGGTGGAGGAATCTTAGGGATCCATATGGGGTCTCCTATTTCCTATCCCTTATAGTTTTTAGACATGATATGTACAATTGATCTTCAAATCATTGATGTTGGAGTTGATTTTGGACCGACTAAGGGACATCAAATGAGACTTCTAGATCAAATTAAGGTGCTAACAATATGTTAAAATAAAGAGCAAAAATTTGAAGAAAAATTATATTCATACATTTAGAATTTGAGGTAAACATTGCAAAATTATATATGAATCAATTAGGAAACAAATTAAGAATATAGAGGATTAATCTAAAGTTCAATGAATTTAAATTTCACAATACAACACTAAAAATAAGAAACTTAAAATTAATAGTAGAAGTTAGACATGTCTAGATATAATTCATCAAACAAAGTAAATGTCTTGAAAGAGATGAACAATAAGAACCCTAAAACCATGGGATGGCCCATTAAAAATTCAACTAAGGATTAGACCAAAATTTTAAGATTGTATATAGATTTGTTACTCTTATTCATTTATAATAAACATAAGGAAATCATTGTTGGTTATGTAATTCTTTCAATTTTAATTTAATCCTATTTTACGCATTCTATATGTTTATGTTTTAGCAGCAATAACTAAAACTAAACATCATCAAACATACCTCATATTTCTTTGTGTCTTCATGTCTTGTCTCAATTCACTAAATATTTATTGTGTTTCTATTTTCATTTGTATGTCAGGTACGAGTCAAAGTTTATCAAGATAATTGTTGAAAAGGTTTTGACTAAATTGAACCATATATCACCATTGGATGTTGCCAAATACCCAGTTGGAATGGATTCTCGTGTAGAGAATGTTAATTTTATGTTAAACGTTGGGTCAAATGATGTACGTATCATAGGGATCTATGGTATGGGAGGAATAGGAAAGACAACCATTGCCAAGGCTGTCTATAACCTACACTTTTGTAATTTTGAAGGATGCAGCTTTCTTGCAAATGTTAGGGAAATCTCGAAACAACCTAATGGTTTAGTTCAATTACAAGAACAACTTCTTAATGATATCATGGATAAAGAATTAAAGATAAGCAACGATTATGAAGGAATCAATATGATTAAACAACTCTGCTGTAAAAAGATTCTTGTTGTTCTGGATGATGTTGATCAAACGAGCCAATTAAATGCATTAGCTAGAATGCGCCAGTGGTTTGGTTTGGGAAGTAGAATCATAATAACAACTAGAGATGTGCACATACTAAATAATAGTCAAGTGGATGGAAAATATGAGGTTAAATTCTTGGACCCTAATGAGTCACTTGAGCTCTTTAGTTGGTATGCCTTTTGCAAATTTTATCCTACAGAAGATTATGTGGAGCTCTCAAAGAAAGTAGTAAGTTATGCTGGAGGGCTTCCAATAGCTCTTGAGACCTTGGGTTCTTTCCTATCTGACAAAAGCTCATCTGTTTGGGAAAATGCATTGGAGCAATTAAGATCCATTCCTCATGATGATATTATGAATAAAACTTGGAATAAGTTTTGAAGCACTAGATGATAACCAGAAGAAGATATTCCTTGATATTTCATGCTTTTTTTAATGGAAACAACAAAGACTATGTAGTAAGAATATTAGACGGTTGTGGTTTCTTTCCAGAAATTGGAATCACTGTTCTTGTTCAGAGGTCTCTTGTTATAATTGATAAAAACGAGAAGTTGCTGATGCATGATTTTCTTCAAGACATGGGAAGAGAAATTATTCGCAAAGAAAGCTTAAAGGAGCCTGGAAAAAGGAGCAGATTGTGGTATCATGCGGATGCCTTTGATGTATTGACAAAAGACATGGTAAGAAAAGTGCATGAACTTTTTGAAACTACAAGACATACGGCTTAGCTCTATTAGCTCTCCTACATATCTTTGGTTTCATTGCTTATTATCATATTCTGTCTTATCCTAGTGAGTTAACAGGCTCAATGGCCCAATGAAAAATAAAAGCATAGACAATAACCTATATGTATGCGTTTGCTACTGCACTTATCGTATCCAATTGTCGTTGTTTTTAGGGAACAAGAGCAGTTGTGGGTCTCTTCCTAAGTACTAGAGCATTTGCAAAGATGGACAAACTAAGACTACTCCGACTCAATTATGTGAACCTCATGAGAGATTTAAAAGATCTTAATCTCTAAAGAGTTGAGATGGCTTTGTTGGTATGGATGCCCTCTAACATCTATTCCAACAGATTTTCATTTGGCTAACCTTGTCACTCTTGATATGCATGATAGCAACATGAAAGAAGCTTGGGAAGGCTTCAAGGTATGACATAATTTATATATTTGTAGTTCTTTGGATCAATCAAATTCCTTGGAGACTAAGTTCTTACTCATTTTTTCTTTTATGCAGTCGTTCAGAAACCTGAAATACCTCAAAATATGTGATTCCAATCACCTAATCAAGACACCAGATTTCTCAGGATTCCCCTGTCTTGAGATATTGAAACTTGACGGGTGCACAAGTTTGGTTGAGGTTCACCCATCCATCGGACATCTAAAGAAGCTTGTTTCCTTGAGTCTTATTAGGAATCTTCCGGTAAGTATTGTTGAGTTGAGGTCTCGTAAAGATTTTGATATCTTTGGCTGCTCAAAATTTAAGTTGTTAAAGGACTTGGGGAATAATGATTTTTTAACGGAGCGTCATGCATAAGGAACTGCTTTAAAACTACTACACAACCTTCCTGTCTATTTTGATTTATTATCAGTTGATTACATGAGGATGGTACATATACCATGTGATGCCATTCCGTATGGATTGGCAAACGGGAAGCAAATGAAGGTTTCGGTGAAAGAAAAGGGAGGATTTCGTGGTGATGGGTTGTGGGGTCCTTTTGGTATTCGGACCAGATGAGGAGATTTCCGGGATTTGCCAGTGTAGCCGGTGTTGTAGAGAGGAAAGCAGCCAGTCTAATGAAGAGGTATGAAGCTAGTCATATTATTTAATTTGTACTTAGACTATTTCTTTGAATACATTTGGGCCCATTCTGGCTGCAATGAAAAGATTTTCTCATGACAAAGTTTTCTCAAAAAATCATTTTAAGCTGTCTGATTGCCATGACAAGTTGGTTTTTTCATGATTTTCTTCTAATTCTTTTCTTTCCTTTTCTTGTGGGATTTTCTTTTCTATTCTTTTATTTTCTTTTCGACACAATTCATGGCAATCAGACTGGGCCTTGACGAAGAAAAGGTGAAATTCCTATATAAACTAGGTATTATTAAACCACTCCTGATTGCAAAATGAGAGACTTTTTGGTGGTCGTTTCTCCTTTTTAACTGGAATTTCCCATAGAGTAGTTTTACTTTTATGTTAGTTTAAATATTCATTCGTTGAAGTGGAGAAAAAATGTCATTATTTGTTATGGATATTCGGGTAAAACAAGGAATTTTTTTTTTTTTTTGGATGAAAAGCGAGAAATAGAAGCTCCATCCCTAATATTGGAGTTGTTGAGTAGCCTGCTTAGCAGCGTCTTTCCCCTCTTGTCGTGAAACACGAGGTAATAACCCGGGCGCTTGTGATGAAGTTGGACAACATAGAACTGCTTCTATTGCTGGAGTCGGCCGAATCATTGGCTGCTAAAGTCGAAGAATTTGTGCAGATATTTATGGAAGATGTGAAGAAAGCTCAAGCTGATACTTAAGTGCACCCCCATCTGCCAATTCTAACTCTGTTGGAGCTGCATCCCAAATATTGGAGATGTTGAGTATCATGCTTGCCGCAGCTCCTCCAGATTTCCAGACATTGGTGCTCGACGAGTATCTTTACCCTCTTGTCGAGAAACACGAGGTAAGAATCACATCATAATTCTTGTCAGTAGAGTGTTCACGAGCTACTAATCCAAAAATATATTTCTTTGCTTTGCAGACTGATCTTGCGAAGCAAGTATCTGAGATAATGCTTTTGGAGATGGACAACTTAGAACTGCTTATTGCTGGAGTCGGCCGAGTTATTGGCTGCTAAAGTCGAAGGAGCTGTGCAGGTACTTAAGGTCCAAGAAGCTGTTAATAGCAATAACTTAAGGAGTGTTTGGATGCGTTGTACGAAAGCGGCTGCTGATGCAGTTACAGTTGTGGTTACAGTTTGTTGCGGAAGCTATGAGAATGCTACAAGTTGAATTACACTGCTTAGTTTGTGTTGTTTTTTAAAGAGCTGTAAAATAACAAAAACGACTTTGAACTATTTGGATTACTTTGAAAAACTATAGTTGGAAAGCATTAAATGAGACAAATTACTAAATTTCAACAATTTTTTTTTTAATGAACACACTATAACAGTACAACATGAACATTGTAAGACCCTGAATATAGAATAATACAGGATCCCATATGAGTGAATCTTTTTCAACCAATTTCCCAAGTTAGGATCCGATGATGAGCATGCGACCATGACAGCCCCCATCCCTTATACATGAGCCCTGATCCTTTGTGACCACAGCTTGTAGTGTGGCTCTGTGACAACATCACAGGCTGACACGTTATGTTTATATAGGTAAAAATGTCAAAAAATATGCTCAATTAAAAGAAATTTGTCAAATGACACTTATTTTAAAACACATACATGCGTTAGTCCTTGTATTACAAGTCAGTGTGGGAACAAAAAATACACAATATATCACCTAGACCTCTTTCACTCAGCTCATTTTCTGCATGCTTCCCAAGCTTTCTCCTTTTTTTACTCTTATTTTTCTTTGCCCCTACATTTTTTTTTTTTTTTATTTTAAGCCGAAAATATTGGCTAATATTATCATTTCAACCTGAATGCCAAGCTCTATATTCTCTTTAATCTTCATCTCTACGAGACTATTAATTGTTGGGAGTCAAAACAAATTACCTACTGATCTAACCAAACAAGAGAAAACAATAATAAGCAAAAACAAAAACAATCAAATCATAAGCACACCATAAGAACACAAGATTTATGTGAAAAACCACAGTTAAGGAAAAAATCATTGAGCCATAGAGAAAGCTTCATTATTTGGGGAAGATTACAAGAGTTATCTCTCTCAATCTCTCACAAAATCACACTTCTCTCATAATATTTTCGTTCTCTTCACATCTAATTGTTCAAGACATAGATCTTCCACTACTACAATACTTAGTCTACTCTAATGGTGGTCATCTTCACAACCGGAGAAAATAGTTTAGAATAGTCAACACCTTTCCTTTGTTGACATCCTTTTACAACTAACCTGACATTGTATCTTTTGCTTCCATCATGCTCTTACTTCAACCTATACACCCATTTCTTGTCTAGTGTCTTCTTTTCTATAGGTAGTGAAACTAAGTCCTATTTCTAGTTTGTAATCAAGGAATTCATCTCCTCATCCATGGCATGCTCCCACTTAGGTTTTGCATCATCATCTAATTTTCCATCATAGCATTCCAGTTTACCATCATTTGTCAACAACAAATAATATAATGAAGGGGAATATCTCTTAGTTGCCATAGGTGTTTTTGAAGACCTTAATTCTTGAGTAGGTGTTTTAGGTTCCATTTGTAGATTTTATTCTAGCATCTCATTGCTTTGAACTTCTTGTTCTTCACCTTCCGAAACATCCTCAAGTTCCATAAATTCTTTCCCGTCTTGATGTTCTTCAGCTCTATCTTTATACATTGCATTTTCATTAAATACTACATTTGTACTTCTAATAACTTTTTGGTTTTCATTGTCCTAAAATTGGAACCTAAACTCATCAGAACCAAATCCAATGAAAATGAACTTCATCGACTTCGCATCTAGCTTATTTCTTTATTTAGCATCAACTTGAACATAAGAAATACAACCAAACACTCTGAGATGTGAAAAGGCTTACATCTTTTCTAGCCCATGCTTTTTCAGACAATCCATCATTTAATGGTATTAAAGGTCCTCTATTAATTAAGTATGCAGTTGTGTTAACTGCATTCACCCAAAATTATTTAGACAATCTTGCATGCAATCTCATTCTTCTACCTCATTATACAATCATTTTGTTCATCCGCTCAGCCACACCATTTTGTTATAGTGTGTGTGGTACTGTCTTCTCCCTTTTAATCTCATTCAAAGCATAAAACTTTTTAAACTCTTTGATTCAGTATTCACCTCCTTTATCAAACCTTAGACACTTAAGTCTCAATCATGTTTCATTCTCAACCAAAGCTTTTCACTTCTTAAACACATCAAATATGTTAGACTTGTATTTTAGAAAATAAACTCATAGTTTTCTGGCGTATCATCAATAAAAGTAACAAAATATTAATAACCACCAAGTGAACATACCTGAGTTAGTCCCATATATCAGTATAAACCAATTCTAATTTTTGAAGCTTTGGCATCCTTCTTACTTTAAAAGAGATGACCTTTTGTTTTCCCAAAATTTTAAATCCAAAACCTTCAAACCTAAAAGCTTAACTTTTCTATGGAGAATCTTAATCTCTTTCTCGCTTATATGCCCAAGTTTACAGTGTCATGTGTTTAAGTTGCACGCGTTTCAGCTACATCAACAGAGCCCTACTTTCTGTTCAGATAAAGTGTACCTTCCTTCTTTCCCTAAGTTATAACCAAGGTATCTTTTGTTACTTTCCATATCTCTCCTATGAAAGTAGTTGTGTGTCCTAAATTTGTGAGTTGTCTAATATAAATTAAATTGCTCTTCAAACTTGGTATGTGTCTGACACCATTAAACAACCATGTATCTCTCTATTAAGTAGGTTTAACTTAACATCTCTTTTCTCAATAACATTACAAGCCTTGTTGTCTCTAAGGTAGACTTTTCCATAGTATCCTTGCACATAATTATTGAGAAATTCTTTATTTGCTATCACATGAAATGAAGCTTCAAAGTTTAACACCCAGGACTCAAACTTTTCATCTAGTGCAAGAATCAAAGCATCTTTAGTAACATCACCTACAATATTTGTGGAAGCTTCCTTCTTCCTATTCATACCTTGTTTCGTTTTTTTCTTCTATAACCAAAAATCCTTCTTCAAGATTCCTTTCTTCCCATAATTCTAGCATTCCACTCGTGTCTTTGCTGACTTAGAATTCCCCCTATATTTTTACCTTTCATGGTCTTTCCCTTTTTTTAGCAGTTCTTCCTCTACCTACTATATCTAGTATGCTCCCACTTTCAACTGACTTATGACTATGATAAACTCGTGTAGATGTTTTAAAATGGTTTCTCCCTTAATCATCTTTATGTGAAACAACCTCCTTATTAAAAATACCTTGTTTGCTGTAGATGGTTTCTAATACATTCACGTAATGGCCACCATGAGATCTATCATGGTTTTCTTTTCAGAAATATTGAAAGTAACCAATGATGATAAAAAGAATCTAATTGTACCTAGGGTTTTTTTATTGAGCACCCCCTAACCGGCGTCTCTCATTGTCTCGAATTTCTTTGTTTTCCCTCCAAGAGGTATATAAAGATATTCTATTTGCATCTTTCATAGTGCAAAGTTCACACCATTGAACTTCTCAATCTCAAACTTGGTGGATTCATCTGCATGTGCTGCCATCACTTCCACTCAAAATAAAGTCTTTAATAACTTAATTAGCTTGTTGAACCCAACTTTTCAAAACCTTAGCTTTGATAATAGTTGTTGGGAGTTAACATAGAAAACCTACCAATCTAGCCAAACAATAATAAGCAATAATAATCAAATAAAAAATAATCAAAACCACAAGCACACCACAAGAACACATGATTTACGTGGAAAACCCCAAGTTGGGGAAAAACCACGAAGCCATAGAGAAAACTTCCTTAATCTTTGGAAGAATATAAGAGTTCTCTCTCAATCTCTCACAAACCATAAGTTTCTCACTCTATTATCTCTCTTGTCTAACCCTAGACAACAATAGAATGCTTATATACATCATAGAGGTCGAGCTTGGCTAGAATCCAACCTCTCTATGGACCTTCTATTTTTTGGAACAAAAAATTTGGCAACTACAGAACTAATCCAACTTTTTGTGGCTTAGTTTAGGGGTTTAGACCAAGCCACAAAAAAGTAGACCAATCCAGATCGATTGTGACTCAATCTAGGACTCTCTCCTAACCTTGTTTGTGCACACCCAAGGGCCCGAACTGATCCACACTTTTGTGGTTTGGTCTGGCCAATTTGATATTGATTCTTGGGCCCTTTAGAATCAGTCCAAACTACCTGAACCTTCCTCTTCTTGGTTCTTCTTCTCTTCCATTGCATTAGACTCTACCTCCAACATCACATTCAAGTAAGAGATTGGAACACTAAATCTTAGTTCCCAGGTGAAGTCCCAAAATGATTTCCCAAAGCTCTACCTCTACAATAGAGTCACATCTAATAGATAGCATTGCCATTCCCAGTTTCTGTCCATGAGAATCATGCTCAATAACTACCAAAATAGAGAAAGGACTCCTCCTAGGGTAGTCAAAACCCATATTAATTTTTACCCAATATGGAGAAGGGGTAGTCCACAAAAGTTGACTATGAGGGTCTAGAAAAGGGTTCTGGGATGGTGGCTCTGCTTATAGGAGAACCTAAAGGTCTTGGATTTCCCTATAAAATATACACAACAATTTTAAGGTTAGGGGGATTTTTTTTGAAGAGGCCAACATTATGTTGCTTCCATATAATCCAGTAGTTGAGCATTATCTTTTGTATAAATTCCTTGCGGTCTCCTTTTGAAATGATAGTTCTTGAGAAGCATTTAGTTATCCATTCAGACAAGTTTGGAGTCATAAGGGAAGGCTTGGATGTAGTGTCTTGGATCAAGGTAAACCTATATCAACTCGATATAAATCATCCTACAAACCATGCATTCTTAAAAATATCTATCATTTTACTTTACAATGATTCAAACGAAGACCAATTTTGAGTTTCCTAGAAGAAGTTATGACTGTTTTTCCATCAGGTGTATGTGCTGAGAAGCCAACAAATTTAGGGTAACTTCATAGGTGAACTTGTATCAATCTCATATGAATTAGCTTACAAACCATATATTATTGGAAAGCTCTAGGACTATGCTTTCCAACACAACATACAGGGAGAGAATTGGAATTATGTAGAGAAAGTTATGACTATTCTCCCACCGGGTGTCTATGTTGACGAAATTGGGGTGTTGGATTAATCCGACCTAGTCCGGATCGATCCAAAATAGCCAGATCAATCCAAGACTAAGTGGATCGATCTGAAACCTCTATGTTTTGTTGAAAAGTGTACAAAAATAGCCCGAATCGATAAAATAATAGTCAGACATAAATTAAACCACCATCTAAAAATAAAATATTAAATCTAAACTAAAATCCACAAACTTATTACATTATTTTCAAATAAACTTAAATAAATAAAGTCTCAAAGTCTCATGGAATAAACGAATCCATCTAACTTTTCAAATCCATCCCATCCGAACTGCTACTCAGCTACTTCTTCATTATCTGTGGTACTAAATTTGGGGTGAGCTGGATAAACTTAATGGTAAACATTAAACTAAAGAGAAATGGATTAAGACTTAGCACAAATAAAAAAAAAGCAAATAGTAGCATATCTTTTAACAATATACGGAACTAAATAGTTAATCATATAGAAACATATATTGAACTGAAAGTAATTTTAAAAGACTTAGTGTATAGATGGTTTAAACATAACCAAGCAAATATTTATAACGAAACCGAATTGAACTAAGCATGTGAATCAGATACATAAGCCAATACAGATAATAGTTACACCATTTAATCCCCCGTGAAAAGAGCCAAACACATAATTTAATCCTCGATGAGAAGGGCCCAACACACTATTTAATCCTGATGAGAAAATCCAAAACATTCACACCCTAACCCAAGTGTGATAGGTATCATTTCATATCTCCCTTGATGACAATGGGTGGCTTATAACAGAAAACTATAACAATAGCAGTACATAGCATAGAATAATCTATAACAGAACATAAACGAATTCACAATACTTAAAATCATAGATGTTTGATCCTCTTAAGCACAAAACTATGGGACACTCAAATTTTTACAATAAGCTTGTAGAACATATCATATCTGGAACATAAATCAAACATATAAATATGTAACCCTATGGAAGCAAATACCCAAAACTATAAGTTCTTGTGTTCTTGAAAACAGAAAAATACATCTTTAAAATAAACGATTTTAAAACTTTAAAATGGATTAAAACTTGTAGCAAAACAATCATTAGCATGTAGAATATGAATTTAAAACAATATAAAACCTCAAAATTTTGCAAAACAAAGCATGATATTTTATGTTCTTGAAAAACCTTAAAACCCTCTTTGAAAACCTTTGTCGTTTGCTTTAAAGCCAATCAAAACAAGAATAATATTTTCAAAAATGAGATTTGAATCAGATCTAAGAACCTAGGGAATTCAAAAAAATAAGTTAATTTAATGTCCCCTACCTCTTTACTGATGTGAAGTTGTTCATAAGCTTTGTTCTTCAAAAAATCCTTGTTTTTCTCCTTCTCTTGCTCTTGATCTCTTTTATAGGGTTTCTAGGTCTCTTTAGGTTGTAATCCCCCAATTTATAGACCCCCTAAGAGGTCCCATGAAAATTCAAAACCCCCAAAGTGAAGGAGAGTCGTAATAACAACTTTCCCATTTCATCTCAAGCCTGGACGATCGATTAGGGGGTGCTCGATTGATTGGGACTCACTGGTCTAATCGATCGAGGGTCCTCTTGATCCATGCCTATCTAATGGTATAAGGTTACTCATAGATTCTTCCTACATTTTCGTTGGTGTCTCTCTAAAGTTTTGCTAATTTATAGATCAACATATGTGCATTTAAATGGTCTTAAGTGTGTACAAAAATTATATAACATGTGTAAACATTTTAAGTGTGACATGTGTATAGTAATATGTGCATCATGGTATGGAGTGTTACACCAACTTGACTCAAAACCCTATAAATATGTTAAAAAAACCCATAATGACCTTATTTACATTAAAAAGAAAAGGAAAAGGATTTTGGAAAGAACAATCCTAAAGTGGGCAAAGTAAGCTATAA
Organism: Platanus orientalis; assembly: GCA_025762735.1. NCBI lineage: Eukaryota > Viridiplantae > Streptophyta > Magnoliopsida > Proteales > Platanaceae > Platanus > Platanus orientalis. The sequence continues at coordinate 4,203 of JAOXJP010015951.1, read as the reverse complement.
AAGCTTCCCTTTATGAAAGATTAACTTGGGTTTTGGTATTCTTTTATAGTTTTATTTAAAGTTTCATAGTATTTAGTATTTTATACCTTGTATATTGTAGAGAATGAGGATTTGGAGGAGTCTTTGAAGAAAAGGCTTAAAGGGAATGAAGTCTAACAAGAGGATGCATCGAACAAAAAACTCTACGTAAGTAGATATGCATTATATGTACTTTGTTTTTCCTTTGGATATTAGTTCTGTTGAGATCTTAATTTTTTTTATTTAAATTGGTTTAGAGTGTTGTGTCTTCTAATCCCCTCAAGTTTTTTTTTTGAAGAGATTCAATGTTACATTATGTTAGTACCCTATTTTGATAAGTTTGTTAATCTCTAATCTAAGTGGGAAGGTGTTGTGGTTGGTTCCTTGTAGTATTGGGATGGAAATGATGATTCTATGTGGTGTATCTTGATTTTCCTACATTTATGTTCTCTATACATTTGATTCATGGTCATATGATTAGTTCTCCATGATTTACAAGTTTATAACATGCCTATGGATTCTTTACCTAATCCTATTGTTTGTTTTGGTGGATTTTCATTTGCTCTTTGTTAACCCACATGGATTTGTATTGACTTGATTGCTTTCCATGCTAAAATGATAGAAATTATGTAGTTATGATTGATATTCGCACTCATTGATAGTCTTGGTAGCCTAAACATGATTGATTCCATCATTACTTCCGGTATTTTGTAGAGCATCTTGCATGAAATTTCTACATGAGTTTTGAAGCATTGAAGCTATTTTTCCTTATCCTTGTCGGCATGGAATATGTTTTATTTCACATGGGTTTCAATATGTCATTTGATTTAAGTCTTACACTCTTATTTGAATTTTGATTTGTTTTTTTTTATATGAGATTCACATATTTGATTTCGGTATTCCATAAGATTGGATATATGGATATCTTCTATATAGCATACTTATGTAGTGACTATATTATTTTACATGAACATGTATTCGATATGTAATTTTGAATGCAAGGATTTGATTTGGCACTATTGTCCCGAGCAATTTTAGGGCACTACATTAGTCTAGGAGAATCATATAGGACAAATCTTTGTCGAGGAGAATTTTAGCTGACTAGACCCTTGTATGGGGGAATTTTAGTGGACTAGACCCTTATTCGGGGGAATTTTAGCAAACACAGATATGCCCTTATCCTGGAGAATCGTAGAGGACAACCCTAGTCCAAGGGAATTATGTGACACACCTTTGATGCCTTGGGGATTTTTGCAGGCTAACATTGGTCTACATGACCCTTTTTAGGTACCCAATCACCAGGTCATATCAAGAGGTGAAGACGGCCCTCGTGGCTCAATACTATGTATGTTTTGTTATGTCGGAGACCCTATATAGGTTATATGATTTTTTTATGGAGACTCTACATGAGTTATGTGTTTTATTTTGTCAAAGATCTTACATAGGTTATATGTGATCTCAGATTTGTCAGAGACCCTACATAGGTTATAAGTTTTTTTTTGCCAGAGACCCTCTTTGGATTATTGTTTTTGAAATTGCTCTAAAGTTATCCTAAAGGGAGTGAATAGGATATCTAAAGTTATCTTACCCCCTTTTGCAAACCTTAGGATTGATTTTAAATTGATTTTAATGTTTTTAATTTAACCCAAGTGTGTGTGTGTGTGTGTGTGTGTGAGCTAAGGTGTCTACTCAAATATTTTTATAAATAAGCAATGTTCAAGAGTAGTAATGTGCATCAAAGTAAAGAGACAAACAATTACACATAATCCACAATAAAAGATTTACAGTGGTTTGGCACTAGGGCCAATGTCCACTCTTCTAAAACTCACCATTGAGGTTAGGTATATTTCATTTATGTACTATTACAACCTAGGTCAATATACAAAACCTAATTACTTGCTCATAAACAAGCTATGAAAAACAACACTCAGTGTCTTCGGTAAGTGTGAACTACTTTCGGTGTCTCCGATGGAAGCAAAGAAAGCATAATAGTAAAGATGAATGAAAATGAATGCAAAGTAAAGAAAATATCACCACAAGATGGTTGATGTTGCTAGTTGCATAAAGTGGAGTACTCCTTATTGAGCTAGTTTGTTTTAGCTACCCACAAGCTTCAAGCTCTTGGCTCTAGTGCTCCTTGAGTTCAGCCAAGTGTGAGTTTCCTCTTGGTCAAAGCTCACCACAAGTTCTCCTCAATAATAATAGAGTGGTATTCAAGAGGAGAGAAAGAGATAGTGATTTTGGAGTGAGAAGTTAGCTACTCAAGCTTAAAACCAGTAGATGAATGGTGTTTTTCTCAATGGAGGAGGCTCTCAACTTGGTAAACTTTATAACACTCTCTAGGTATCTTGATGTGTTGGAGATTGTTTGTCTTAAAGGGAAAAGTTCTCATTTATAGGGGTGAGAATCACCCACAACCTTTAGATTAGAATCTTTTAAAATGGACATCTTTTTAGAGCCTTAGATTTTGAAACACGGGGTTTAAATTTTGAAAATCTCGCCTTGAAATTCATGTTTCAATTTTTTACCAAAACTCCCTCATGATCAATTGCGAGATCCCTAATCGATCATGGCTCGTGACCGATCACAGATCTCGTGATTGATTGGGAGATCCCTGATCGATCATGAGTCTAGAAGTTGGGCCAAAATCTATCTCCCAATCGATTGAGGATCATGGGACCTAGCTCTCAGGAGTCTTAGATCTGGACCCAGATCTGGGTTGTGATCGATCACGAGATCCCTGATCGATCACGACATCAAGATCCTAAGATCTTTGTTTAGGAACTCAAAAGGGGTTTATCCTTAGGTCTTTTTTCCTTGGGTTTTGTTAGGGATCTACCACCATGTTTGCATTCATCTTAAGGTCTTAAAATGCTAAGCTATGCATGCTTCATACCTTTATTGGTGGGAAAAATTTGAGGTAATCTCCAATTTCTTCTTCAAGTCTTTGGTCCTCCTTATCTTCATGTCTTGAACATATGAGAGAATAAGACACTTACAAGACATAGACCACTACATAGTTTGTCCTTGGGATTAACATACATCAACAATCTCCCCCTTGTCAATTCTATGGAAAAACCCAAATACACTGATTTATAATTTTTACATAATTTTTCAAGACCCAAATTACATGGACTCAATGTTGCATAAGACTCAACATGAACTCAACAATCTAGTCTTCATGCCTTGTGCTTTAAGTCAATCAAGCTACAAACACAACCACAAAACACACACCGTCCTCATGCCAATTGAACAATATATGTGAAAAGTCTCTAAAGTTATCCTAGAGGGGGTGAATAGGATATCAAACTTATTCTACCATTTCTTGCCAATGTTGGGATTGATTTTAATCTTCTTAAGTGAGTGTGTGCAATAAGGTGCTTACTCAAGCATTTAAACAAACACGTAGTAAGCAATGAAAGATATGAGCACAAATAAGAGAGACAAAAAATCACACACTCAATACACAACATAAGATTTATAGTGGTTTGACATTAAGGCCTACGTCCACTCTTCCAAAGCTCACTATGAGCTTATGTATATTTCATTTAGATTGTTACAGATAACCTAGGTTAACATACAAAACCTAACTACTTGCTCACAAGCAAGCTACACAACAACACTCGGTATTTTCGGCGAGTGTGCACTACTTTTAGTGTCTTCGTTAGAGGTAGTAAAGCTTCTGGTGTCTCCAGCGGAAGCAAAGTAAAGGATGATGAATAAGTATGCAAATGCATGCAAAATGAGTAACAAGTATTATCACTAAGTTGGTTGACGTTGTTGTTATTACCACATCTGGGAGTGCTCCTTATTGAGCTAGTTTGCCTTATACACCCACTTTTTATTCAAGCTATAGCACTAAAGCTTCTTGAGCTAGGCCAATCACAAAAGGGTTTTCTCAAGGGAGAACCTAAACCACGCCTCTTAAGTAAACGCTAGCTAGGTTGAGCTGAGAGGGAACTAAGAGAGATTTTCTTGAGGAACTTTTAAGCTTAGAGCTCAAACAATGGAGGACTAGGGTTTCTCACCCTTTAAGGCCTTTTTTTTATAAAGCAAATGACACTCTCTTAAATGCTTAAAGATTGTCTTGCCCTAATGGGAAACATTTCCTGTATAGAGGTCGATAAAGGCTCACCATCCTTGGATTGAAATCTTTTTAAACGGGTAAGAGAAACTGGCCATTAC
>JAOXJP010015941.1:0-17542 GCA_025762735.1 Platanus orientalis | reverse complement strand
GCCTACAACATCAACTAGTTGTAAAAACTATCTATTGAATGCTCATTTTGCCACTAGTCTAGGTAGCTATTGTTTTAAATTTTCTCCAATATAAGCTTGCCACCTATTTGAGTGACTATTATTTCAAAATTCCACCAATGATATCCCACCATTTGTTCTTGTAACTGATGTCGAAATTCATCAAATGAGATCCCACCATTTGTTCTTGTAACTGATGTCAATTTGGCAACAAATGATGGTTTGCCATCCATTTCACATCTTAAAATTTGAAATCATTGAACATTAACTATTCATATTGTGCTATAACTTCTAGTCTCAACCATCTGATCAAACGATGAAGTTTTTCTTTGCGTCAACAATGCCCCCTATCTTTTAAATTTTGTAAAATTTGAGGAGATATAATATGATGAACCAAAATTTAATGGCCTCTTTTTAACAAAAAACTTTTATAACCTTTTTTTTTTTTTTTATCATGGTTGGAATATTTCTTTCAATGCCAATTTTTTCATGGTAAAAAGATTTCTTTCATTATGGATTTTCATGGTAGAATATTTCTTTTGCAGTATAAGATTCCCTCTTTAGAGGATCAAGAATATGGCCAAAATAAGGAGTATCATATTATTTTGGTTTTAGAAGAATTTCCTTCATAAGGGGTGACGGATCATTCTTTTTTTGAGGATGACCAATGATGTTCCTTAGGCCTTACAGGAATTTCCACAATGAGGGGTGACAAATCATGACTAACCTTTTCCACCTATAGTGGCAAAAAAGAATAATGATGTTCCTTCAGCGTCGGAGGGATTTCCTGCATGAGGGGTGACAGAGATCATGACCAATTTTTTTCACCTACAGTGTTAAATAAGAAGGATGATGTTCCTTCGGCCTCAGAGGAATTTCCGCCAATAACAGGTGACGAATCATGACCAATTTTTTCCACTTGTAGTGACAGATAAGAATGATGATGTTCCTTTGGCTTCAAAGGAATTTTCTCCATGAAGGGTGTCAAATCATGACCATTCTTTTCCACCTGTAATGGTAAATAAGAAAAATGATGTTCCTCTAGTCTTGGAGGAATTTCCTCCATGAAGGGTGAAAGAAGTTATTCTATCTTATTCTGGCATAACCATGGCTATTGTCATTGTCATTTCTTACCTGGAAGAAATTGCTCATTCCTATTCTAAAATAACCATGGTTGTTACCATCGTTATTTCTTTCATGAAAGAATTTGTCCCTATGAAGGAAAAATGGTTGTTGTTGGTCATTTTTCAATTACGGTCAAAATGCATCTTTTAGAAAAAAAATTTTATGGTCAATTCTATTTCGGCAGAATTAGTCATTTTTCAAATATGGTGAATAAGGCTGTAAATTTGGTTGGGCTAACCCGAAGCCCGACTTAGCCGGCCCGATGTTTGGTCGGTCTAGGCAGACTAAAGTTGGGCTCGGGTTGAGTTTGGGCAGACATAACAGGGCCCGACTTATTTTTGGACCGAGTTTAGACAAAGGTTAAAAAAGCCTGAGTCCAACCCAAGCTCGACCTTAACTTATATAATTCAAAATCTTGGACTTTGGACCACTTCAGATCTCCATAGTTTCCTCATTACCCATCAATCCAATGGCTAAAATCTTTCCACTCCACATCCGTTGCCTAAAGTTTTAAATTGCCTATCTTTAAGAAGCATCAAAAAATTAAAATAATTAAAAAGTAGAAATCAGAGGATGCTTTGGTCAGCCACCAAACATTCAACATTGAATCTTTTATGCATGTTAAAAAATAAGTCATTCATTTCTTCTTATGTTAATAGGTTTCTGTCAACAAATGGAGGACCACCCAAGCTAATTGCATGAGTTGTTTGGAATGCTAATAAAAATGGACTAATTGTATGGGATGTTTAGAATGCTAATAAAAAATGGAATGTCAACAAGGTATATGTGGACAAGGCCCGACTTGGGCCTGAGATTTTTAGCTTGGACCAAGTTTAGGCAGTGGTCCTTGAGCTCGAGTCAGGCTCAAGCCGAGTTTGGGCAACCCTAATAAATTTCAGGCTAGGACTAGGATGACCTAAGCTCGACCGGGCCCGACCCAATTTGCAGCCCTAATGGTGAAATATTTCTTTCATAGAATAATTTATTATGGTAGATTCTACTAGGACAAAATTAAACATTTTCCAGTTAAGGCCAAAATATTTCTTTCACTAGAATAATTTTTAATTATGAAAAAATTAAACATTTTTTAGTTATGGTTGAAATATTTCTTTCACAGTAAAAATATTTCTTTTATGAAAGATTTTATTACGATGAAATCAATTGATTTTCAGTTATGACTATAAAAGATTTTATTACGGTGGAATTAACCATATTTTAGTTTTAACTGAAATATTTCTTTCATAGCCAATTTTGTTACAATAATTTTTTAAAAACCATATTTAGCATAGAAAATCATTGACCAATGCTCTTCTTCACATATTGTAAAGTAGTCAATGTATTTAAACATAAGTGAGTTGTGGTAATTATTTGGAGCCTAATTTTGGTCTGAATAGACCTAAAAGGGATGTCCCCTAGGTTATTGGAATGGCCATTGCCCCCGAAATCTTTTATATCGTGGTGATACATAACCATTATAATCAGTATTAATGTATTATCATGACAATGAGCACAATACCCATAATAAAATGGATATACATCAGACTTGTAGGATGACGATTACCCCCCAGGCTGTTGGAATGGTGGTTATCTCCTAAATCCTTGTTGCAGTAGTGCATCACCATCATTACCTTTATTTTGGCAATCAGAGCCATCAAAATTGTGATCATTTGGTTGTTGTTGACCAACCTCATGAAGATGGTGAAGAATAACTTCCATTGTATGACTGAAATTTTTTAATTGAACTATTTGTGTCGTCAAAAGTTATGTTAATTTTTTAATTTCACGAATAAGATCGTGAATTGGATTTACCATGAATTTCATCCTCATTGGTGACATGTTTCCTTATGGTTGTGAAGCCTTTCTTCTATTTGTAGCCTTGTGTGTAGGCATTTGGCTTTGCCTCACCAGACATGCCAAAAATGGTGTTGGCGGAAATTTTTCCTGTGCAGGCATGCTAAAGCACGTTGGCACAAATTTCTTTCTCACCTTTGAACTTAGGTACAGAGTTAGATTGTGAGACCGATTGTTATTCCCAGCTGTTTTATCAACCACCAAATCAAGAGAGATTAGGTGATTACAAGGGGGAGGGTTTATGCCTTCTATGAGTTTTTTTTTTGCCTCTAAATCGAGGACATTTTAAAGCCATAATGTTGTGCCAACAACAAAAAATTAGAAGTTTTTGAAATAATACTTTATTTGTGAAATAGAATACTTACAACATGTTTAAAACAACATCATAAAAGAAGATGATGCTAATGGCATCATAATTCAGCACAACAATGGCTTGGGACAATGGTGGTGGTGCTACAAAAACTCGGGACTATGTTGTTGTTGTAGATACCAAAGATAGTGATACTATTGCAAATTAGGCAAATGATAGTGGTGGTGTTCCTGTAGTAACCATGAGATGGTGGAAATGTGTTGCAACTTGTAGAAACGGGGGTGGAAGATGGTGATGGTCAACTTGCAGAGGAATTAAATTAAACCCCAAACGATAGAAGGGTGATGGTTTGCCTGTCGAGGAATCAAATCAACTCTAAGGGATTGATGCATGTGGAGAAATTAAATTAAACTCCGAAAGATGGAATGGCTGAAACCCACAGAGGAATTAAATCAACTCTAATAGAATTTTTGTAGGAGGAAACTAAATCAAACTATGGTAATAGTCTCCTATGATATAGGAATTAAATCAACTATGGTAGTATTTCTTGTGGAAGGAAACTAAATTAAACTACCCATAAGGGAGAAAGATAAATTGTAGCGTTGCACTGTATTTGTTGTGTGTTAGAGCAGGGCCCTTTTCTCCTATATTTAGTTTATATTTATACACAAAATGGGCAGTTTCATTCAATTATTAGTCACAGCCACATGTCCTATGATCTGCAACATCAATCAATTGTAGAAATCATCTCTTGAATGCTCCTTCTGCCACCTGTCCAATTAACTACTATTTTAAATTTCCTCCAATGTAAACTTACCACCTATTTAAGTAACTACTATTTAAAATTTCCACTAATAATATCTTGCCATCTGTTCTTGTAATTGATGTCAAAATTCCTCCAAGTGCGTCAAATCATTATAAGTGGTCAACCCTTCAGTTCTTTTTATAACCTGACCGTGTTTTGCTTCCAAATTAAGTTTTCTTTATTTCCTCACCTATTGGTTTGTTGTGGTGGTAGCTACTTCCCAAACATGAGTCATACATGATTTACATGTCGTTCATGCATTAGAGTTTTTGAATACGTCATTGGGTTTAGTATGCAAATCCTTAGAGTGGTGACAACACATGTGGCCACTTGGAGGCTTGTGGTATCCTTTGAATCGGGTAATGAGTCCTCTTCAGCAGTAACGATGCTTCAATTGTCATCATCTAAGTCCTCGGAATCCCTTTAAGAGTGGAGGCATGTCCGATGGGATGTCGCCTTCACTTCTTACTCAACTGGGCTAGGGTTGTCCTAGTTCACATTCTCTCCATTATTTAATGACAGAAGATCAAAGGGAATGTCTTCTTTATCTACTTCCATGGCGGCTTTGTCATCGGACATATTTACATCCCACTGATCATACAACAAGAATTGAATTACACTCCTCAAATATTGTTGATTATGTCTATAATCTTCCTACCGCTTATAGAATCAGTCCTAAATGCATTGGCCATGATGATAGGTGACATGTTTGCAGTGTGAGGTACTAGCCAAATGCCTTCTTTGTCAGGGTAAGAGGGAACATCTGGACTAAGAGGTTGTGCTTCATTGCGGGTATGTCGCATTCTTGTAGAAATCTAGTGGCATGGTAATGTGGGTCACCAACATTCTCATATAAGGTGAACGGGGGGAGTTGATACCCTTTTGTAAAGGATGTCATGTAGATTTCCTCCCTAATGGGTTGGCAAGTGGAGCCAAAGGACATGTCGTCTAGATCTTGTTGAATGATGTCATTGATCGTACCTTCATACCCTTCATATGTCCACTAGGTTTCCGATTGTCAAAGGGGATCCACATTCCAAGTATTGTAGGGTTCCATTCCAAATTGCATGAACTCGGCAACAAACATCTCCATTATGCTATCCTAGCCACATATGTTGTGAACTGGTAAGTACATGTACCAATTTATTGATGGCCCATCAAGGGAGAGAGGGAACATCTGGAGCAGGAGTGCCTCATTAAGCATCTGAAAATGTGGAGATGTATCTGGAAAAGTGTCTATAGGGACACTGATGTTGTCTTGTCAATAATGTATAAAGGATAGGAATCTCATATCCAGAGGAAAAAGACTCTTGGTAGATTGCATCCAAGCATGGGAAAGATCTTTCTCATAGCCTTCATAGTGTGTACTCAAAGAAATAGTGCCTCCTTGGAGATGTAGGTAATGGGGTTAGTCTTGGGTGACATAGTAGTATCACGACTAGGCGAGAATTGTATATGTATCCCTGAAGGTCATATCTAACTTTGTCTCCTTACTGCACAATTTCTCGAATCGATAAATACATTCTTTTGTCATAGTCACTATATGTAACAGTACCTTCTTTCTCATTAATGTTGATAAAGAAGGAAACATAGGCCCATGGTGGTTCCTCTTGGTGTCTTAGAGGTTGTGGCTACCTTTCTTTGATAGATATCATTCAACATGGCACAACAAGTTCTTGTCATTTCGTGTCCTGAGCCAACCCTGTGTTTAATTCTCCTTGCATGTACTCCTTTAGCGTGATTGGTGTTTGAGGAGATTGTTCCAGTAAGTACACCGGTTGTACAGTTGCTTTATTCTTCTTAGGCCTGATCTTTTTGGACTTTTTCTTTTTTATCACACCCTTTAGCTTCAATGGGCGTTTCTTAGTCCTCTTGGTTACGCTACTAGGAGCTATGACTTTGGGATTTTGAGATGCTTTCTTAGACTGGAGGCACCTTATGCGGGCGGACTTGATTTTAAAAAGGGTTCATTCAACACCTTCATCCTCAGAGCCTTTGTCATTATCCTCTTACAAGACGTATGCCTCTTGGTCAGCTGTCTCCTCTGCAATGAATATGATGTTTATGTTTGCAGGCTTCTCTATTTTTTGCATTGAGAATTACTTCCCCCTTGTCTACCAAGGCTTGAAGATTATTCTTGAAGACGAAGCAGTATTTTATGTTGTGCCCAAGCAAACGATGGTCTTTGCAATATTTTGGGTCATTGACTTTGTCTGCTTCTTTTGGCCATTTCAGATTTAGGAATATGACATCTCCTATCTCCATTATTTGATGAAAAAGGCTTTCTATTTTATGCTTAGGGAAGGAATATTCCCTTTCTTGTCTTTCTTTCATTGTGAGCCTTTTGGGAGCCTGCTTCTTTGTTACAAGTCTGGTTGGCTGCTTCTTGGTTCCCACTACAACTGATTTAACCTTGTTCATTGCCATTTGGTCCTTTTCTCTCTCTCTCTCTCTCTCTCTCTCTCTCTCTCTCTCTCTCTCTTGTTTTCTATGATCTTGTTTTCAAGGTCATGGGCCTTGGATATCATATCATTAAATCCTAAGAAGTTTTGTTGGGTGAGGCAGACTGACAATTCGTACCACATGTTCAAGCACATGCGTATAAGCTCTTACAGGGTGAAGTTCTATAGGCAATAATATGTAAAGTTCTGCCATCTATTGATATAGTTTAAACCAGTTCCCATTCTCATTGTTTTTCATCCAATAGCTCTGTAATGTCAATGGTCCTATGTGCGCTCTAGGACTGGTTAATAAACTCCCTCTTCATGTTTTCCTAATCTGGGATTGAGCCATCCCAAGGGTTAGATTACCAGAAAAGGCTGCCTTGTTAAGGGACTAGACAAATCAGCATTAGCTTGCCTTTGTGTCGAATATGATCACACTTGGGCTCAAATTAAGCGATGTGTTTCTTAGGATCAATGGAGTTGTTGAATCGCTTGAATTGAGGTTGAGTAAAACCTGGAGGAAAGGGTATATAGTCGACGTAGTTTCGTGATATAGTATGGACTTGATCTACTTCCTTTCCTTATGTTGTTGTAACATTCTTGCCATTAGGGTTTCAAGGGTGGCAGAGGCGGTACGTAAGGCTACTGTGGAGGGACATGAGTATGAATTCCTTATGTACCTATTTTGATAATATTGCCCAGTAGGAGTTGGCTTTGGGGGTGCTGAGGTGGCTAGTATCCCTCTATATGATGGGCTTGGCCCAAGCATAGATGCTAGGATGTATTATGGGAACACCCAAGTATGTTTCTAGTTGAAGTAAAGGGTATTTCCCCCAACCCTAGCCCTTGTCTATACTGTCTTGAGGTCCCTGCTTCTTGCTTGGTTTGTTTTGGGATTCTATTCCCTGCCTTGATGAAGTTGAAGGTCATGCCCCCTGTTCCATAGTCATATTATGGCTGATTAGAAAGTTGATTTTCCCCTCCATGTCAGCTATGCGGACTTCTTGTGTGGCTATGAGGAGGTCTTATTCTTCCAACTATCAGATGAGCTATTTGCGGCTTAATTGTTCATCCTCATGATCACTCGAAAACTTATCCAAGTTTTCAATGGTTGGAGAATCCTTACCTTGTGAGTCTTTTGGTGAAAGGATCGAATTTGTAGCTTGCTATTTCAGCACCCCTTCAAGGATTGGTGTTGTGGTTGTTGCATTAATCGTGGCAGTTCTAGTAGCTAATTGGACATTTTGATCCCTTTCAGGGGATTCAACATTTCTAAAGGGATGCTAGGGCTAATGCTCTCTTGAAATGGTTAATGCAATGGTTAGACTGGTCCCCCAAAGACAGGTAACTCTCTTGTGGATCACCCTGAAAATGCTTCGACGCTTGTTGCGGCTTAACCTCTTGTCATCATATCAATGTCATTGATGGTTAGGGGCTAAGTGGAAGAAGGTCATGGGTATCTTTAGAGGAGACACCCTTTTTAGCACCAGTGGTCATTACTAATACTCGGGTTGACAGAGCAAGTCCGAAAAGCTTTCCTTTTCAAACATAGGGTGTGTAACCTGTTTGTCCTTTTTTGTGAGAGGGTAATGATGGGCCCCACCTTTGGGGATGGATCTAGGGCAACATTAAATTCCTTGGGATGCCTCAACCCTATGTTGAGCATATATAACCTATCGGAGTTTGGCCCTTCTTCTTTGAGCGACATTCTTTCGCCTTTTATTAGCTCGGGTCCTATTTGTGGCTGATGAGTCTAGTGCTAAATGATTCATTCCTTCTATAGTCTTTTCTTCTTCCATGATGTCATTCTCCTCAATTTCAAGGTCTTGGAAGGGCTTAAACCTGGAAAGCAACATGAAGTTTCTAAACTTCACCATAACTTGTGTCAAATGTTGCTTGTGGAGAGCTTAGAGTGTCTTTGCAGTGTAGATACCTATATTTTTTTCATGTTGGAACTTTCTTTCGCCCTTAGTTAAATTATTATCTTTTGTAGATTCATTGGCCTTTTTATTCTTATTTTTGTTTTTATTTGTTCTTGCATTCCTCGTATTGTCTTTTAGTGAAGGCAACTTAGTTCACACTGTGCTTGTTGTCTTATTTGCCTTGGCCACGATTGCATAGGAAGGGGCCCACAACTAAGTGGCCTAGGTCGTAACTGCTAGAGGGACATGAGATTGCGACTAACTAAATTTGGTCGCTATTGCCAAGGGTCGCGACTGAGAGGCCGTGGTTGCAGCTTTTGAAGGAGCTGGAGGTCATGACTAAATAGGTGTGGCTGCGACTACTGATGGAGCTTAGGGTCGTTACTGGGCAGACTTGGTTGTGAATGGATCCTGGTAGTTGGCAGGGGTCATTTCGCAATTGGTGGTTCTCAGTTACAAATTGGTTAAATTTCATGCCTTTTCCATAACTTGTTAAGGCTTTTCTCTAGGAGTTTGGTCCAAGTTTAACTACCCATCCCAATCGTAAAGTAGATGTCTCTTACTGCATCGCCCCTGCAAAAATTTGGCCAACATACCCCCTTGTTTCATATGTAACTAAAAAGGGATGTAAGGAAATAGCACTCCCACGAGTGGTTGTCCCGAGGGCAACAGGTGCACAAGTCCTGAAAGACACCAACATTGTTGTCACAGCGAGCAACTGTTGGTGGCAAGGTTATCCCTCCTACGAGGGGGCAAGTCTCCTTGGTCGTGGGTAACTGGACTGACAAAGCTAAACCCCCTATAAGGGGGTTGGTCGTGGCAGCCACATGCATGGAAATATGGGGAAATGAGGTGACAAACTCGGTCCAAGTTCGAGGTTCCATGATAAGGACAATAGTGGCAACTTGTGCGGCTTGAGAAAGGGCCCCACGGTTGCAGGTTTGTTGTTAGGATACCTGTAAAGATTAAAACCTATTAGCACAATGGAACAAGGAAGATGAGAGGCAAGTGATGTCCCACAGGCATGCTAGAAATTTGTAATACTCAATTTCGTTGTTCTTAAGGAATCTTGAAATTAAGGTTTAAATCACCTAACTTTTTAATGGTTGGTTTATTACTTTATAGTGGGACTATCACCCCAAACTTCTATGAAGAAGCTTGTTAATTACAGTTGCACTTGTATGCAACACCTCTTATTGATTTCTTGTTACACAAATTGTATTCTAACAAATGTGCATGAAATATAAAAGAAAGAAAAAATAAGATGAAGAAGTATGTAACTTTTCATTAACTTTCAATGATGTTTATAAGTGAAACATCCACCATTACACTCCTTTATAATCAAACTTTACAACCCTTCTTACCTTGCCATGGCCTTGATCCCTAAGCTTGAGTTCTTATGCTATCTTCCTTGAAATTACCAGAGGTTTGATAGACTTACTGTTCCTTGGAAGAGAGGGAGGCTATGGAGATATTAGGTTTTAGCTTGAGTAGAAGATAGTTGAAGATGATTGAATGTGAGAGAGTGTTGGCCACATGAAAGTAATGAAAAAGTACACTAAAAAGTGAAATATAAGGGTATTTATAGATGGGCTAGCAACTAGACTTTGAGTCCTTATTGGAATCTTAGTAGCTAGCTTGCTTTATAGGATACTTTGTGTAGAACTCAGCTTGCTAATGTGGCAACTAGTGTACCCTCCATCCTAACTTGATACAAGATCTATGACTAAGATTGGACTCTTTGTCCTTAAAAGCTGCACTGTTGCTCTTATCTGATCCTTTATTCATAGGGTTTGATGAAACATTGGAGACTTACTACTAGCATAATCTTTGTTGCCATATGAATGTATTCTTTCACAAACCTGTACAAATTGGGAGATTTATGTGCGAGTTAGTCACTTCCATTAGTCTTCTGGATGTATAAGAAGTCTAAAACCACATTGGTCTTGTTTGTCAAATGACGGCATTTGAAAATATAATATGGGTTTTCTAATCCGCAGGTCACGACTAACCCATAAGTCACGACTAGTCTGCCAATCACGGCTAACTTTGTTAAATCGCGATTAGTCCATCAGTCTCAATTGGTATGTGGCAACTGAGCTACCTCAGTTGCAACTAAGGGAATTTTAGTAAACATGTCAGTCACAACATTTTTTGTCTACAGATTATCACCAAAATATACACAATATCCGCTTGTAGATTTCCGATCATTAACATCTCCTGCCCAGTTGGTGTCAAAGAACACCTACAATACTAGAGGAAAGGAAGTGAAGTGTAGCCCAAAATTTGGTATGCCATATAAGTAAAGTAAAATTCTTCTTATAGCTTGAAAGTGAGAGTTTCGCAACTCGTGCATGTGCTAACAGACAGTTGTCTGCAAATGCAAGATCCGGTTTCATTATGTTTAGGTATTGCAAAGCACCAACTAAGCTTCTATAAAATGCTGGATCGAAATATATGGATTTCTTAGTAGCAATGGGAGTTGCACAAGGTTTACAAGACAACAAACTCGCTTTTTGTAAAAGAGTTTAATGCCTAATTTTCTTGTGATAATGTCACACCCATGTATTGATGAATTAATTCCATTCCAAGAAATAGTTTCATTTCTCTTAGATGCCGCATGTCAAAATAGGAATGAAGAGCATCTATAAACAAAAAATCATTTCCCTTAACTAAGATGTCATCAACGTAGATTAATAAAATAGTAACCGAGTCAGCTAAACAGCGAACAAATAATGAGTTGTCAATTTGACACATCACAAACCCATGAGAAAATAGAAACTACAAAAATCAAACATACTAGGCTCGGGGAGCTTGCCTAAGTCCGTATATAGCCTTTCAAAGATGACATATATGATTTGGATAATCAGGATCGATAAATCCCCTAAATTATTCCATAAAGATACTTTCAGAGATCAATCCATGAAAAAAATGCATTCTTGACATCAAGTTGTTGCATCTCCCAATGAAAGTGAAGAGATAAGCACAATTCAAATAGTTGTCATTTTGATTACTGGACTAAACGTGTCATGATAATCCAACCCTTGCTATTGATTGTAGCCTTTAGCTACCAAACAAGCTTTGTAACAAGCTATGTTCCCGGCTGAATCACATTAAATCTTATAAATCCATTTACACCCAGTAGTTGATCTGAAGGAGGGAATAATACCCAAGTCCCTTTTGATTGTAGAGCTTGATATTCATCAAACATGGCTTTACGCCATTGAATGTGCCGAACCACATCCATAAAGCAAGTTGGTTCAGTTTCTTGAACAGCTTGAGCTTGAAGACAAATGCTTCCTTGGCTTAGAAATACCCGCTTTTAACCTTGTTACCATTGGATGGATATTAGAAGATGAGGTGCTTTGAGGAATAGTGGATAATAGAGGAGATGAAAGCTCTGGCAACATTGTTGTTGTATTCAAGTCATTTTGAATTTTTAAAAGTTTCAATCGGGTTGTCGGGTGAAGATGAAGTATTCGGACTGTACTCTATCAGATTAACACTTGGTTAGCCATCCAACAGTGGAGATGAGGATGTATTAGAAGTTTGAATAGGCACGTGTTTTTTTTTTTTTTGTTAAATGTGAACAAGATGGATTGAATGAAAAGGATTGAGACAGTGAGAATTAACAGTGGTGAGGCAGAACCAGATGAGGGTGGTAAAGCACTCACGTGACTTGGAAAAATAGCAGGTGACGAAATAGAAGGTTGTAGTTTAAAAGATGAGGATGCCATTAAATCCAACGATTGTGAAAGTACGGACCGGCTTGGATTTTATATGCCGACGCTACCCTCCTCTAACCTCCGCTGAGGGTCAAACAGGTGGAAACATCAGCACCGAAAGTGATTTTCACTTTCTGGGGGCGTGTGTAAATCATTTCTGATGCTGATATGGCCACCCCTTGACCTTGGCAGAGGTTTGCATCGGTGTAGAAAATCCTCGCCAACAGACAAGATACTTGATGGGAATGGGAACTCATCTTCCCAAAACAAAACATGCCGACTTAAAAAGACTTTACCGGAATCTCTGTCATAACACATGTATCCCTTAGCATCAAAAGAGTACCCAAGAAACACAACGCTTTGAACATGCTTAAAGCTTGCTAATTGTACATGACCTTAACCACAGAAAACACACACTACTAAATAACCTGATAAAATTGTATGCTGGAACTTCATTGAACAATTTAGAGAACGGGGAGAGCCCATTCAACACTATAGTAGGTAATCTACTATTGAGAAAAACTACAGTTAGAACCGTCTCTCCGCAAAATGACACCAGCATAGATGTTTGTAGCAAGGCCACAGTAGTTTCTATAATATGACAATGTTTGTGTTTTACCATGCCATTCTGAGCCCGTGTATATGGGCAGAATATTTGATGATTAATCCCACTAGAAGATAACAATTCCTCTAATTGTTTATTGACAAACTCTCCTCCAGCATTGGTTCTTAGAGTAAAATCCGATTTTCAACAAGATTTTTAAAGTGACAGAACATTTGGAAAACATCTTATTTCCTTTTGAGAATACATATCCAAGAATAACAGGAAAAATAATCAATAAGAATCAAGTAAAACCAAAAACCCGATATGGTAGGTGATGAGGAAGGTCCCCACACATCAGCATGTATCAATTCTAAAGATTCATGAAAACCTGAAGAGGAAGTAGGTAAATGTAGTATACTATGATTCTTAGCAATGTCACAATTCATACAAGAACTGAAAGAGAGGTAAATTTAAAGTTTTCAAACAGATTGTAAAGTGCGAGACACAGGATGACCCAAACTGTTGTGCCAAAACGAAGACTCCATACGTCTGCTATGAAAGATTACATGAGCTGATGATTGGCCAGCAGAGGAATTAGGCAAGGCACTTATCGAAAAAAAGAATTAGGCAAGGGATACAATCCATTCTACTGGACCCGAGGTAAATCACACTTCGACCATTTGTCCTAAACATAAATGGAGTTAGCATCAAATGAAATGAAACACTTGTTATCTTTAGCTAATTGATGGATAGATTGCATGTCTGGATAGATTAGAAACATGAAGAATCTTGTTTAATTTGAACCAATAGGTTGGAGTAGAGAGTGCGTCGAAACCTATATTGTGTACTGGTAACGATTGACAATTCCCCACAACAACCTTAGCCGATCCTGAATATGGAGAATGAAGAGACAACGTATTGATGTACGGAGTAATGTGGTTACTCGCACCCGAATCCAAGTACCAATGTTGGATCAGAAAGAGCTGACGGATGATTGACATACAGTGTGGAAGCGGCATGTGAGTTGTATTGTACTGGAGTATCTGTCATATTCAATGTTGAAGATGATGCAATATATGTCGTTGTTGAGGAAGAATCTCCAGGAACCAATGAGTTAAATTTGCATAATGATTTGAACCTGGCTGCTGAAACTTCATATATAAACGAAGATAGCACTCCAAGGCAAAGTAACTTGGTTTAGCACAGATCTGGCAATATAATCATGGTTGTTGAGTAATGGAAGATGCAGACGAAACCATATTAATAGAGTTTGTCTAAAGATGGAAAACTTATCTGTTGATCTTCTTAACAGATAAGTGAGATGGCTTGAGAGTGTGTTCTGATCGCCATCTTGAACGGGTTGAACTCTGGCGGAAGATCGTTCAACGTATGTAAGACGACATCCTCTTCATCTAATGGTGATGAGACAGCAACCAAGGTTTCAATAATGCTATTGATTTGCTTCAGATAGTCTAACATGGATCGTGCTCCTTCAGATTCTGCAGTCGATTTTTAAGTTGTAATATATTGGATCTAGAAAGAGATGAAATTTCCTTTCAAGAATCAACCATGCTTCTAAGCAATGCTCAGCATGTAACACATACGGAAGAATATTTTCTGAAACTGACGCAAACAGGCAGCTTAAGAGCTATTGATTGAGTATCAACTAGTCTGAGTATTGAGAATTCAGCTAGAATTTTCCTTTTGTATCAAGAACGAACTCTGATGGCGCTGATTGCGAGCCATCAAGTATGTAATTTGTGAGCTCTAATGGCTGTGAGAAATTGCAATCTCCACAAAAAGAATTTCTCACCAATGAGTTTCACTGTTTTCAATGAGGAAATATTAGAAATGAAGTTCTGAAGTGAGACAGTAGAAGAGGAACCAAGAACTGAAGAAGAGGAGAAAGGAGAGGTTGAAGATGAAGATGTGTCATTGTTGCCATGGAAGATGACATGAGTCTTGAGCTCTAGTACAAATGAAGTTCTGAAGTGAGACAGTAGAAGAGGAACCAAGAACTGAAGAAGAGGAGGAAGCAGAGGTTGAAGATGAAGACGTGTCGTAGTCGCCATGGAAGATGACGAGTCTCGAGCTCTAGTACCAAAAAGAAACTATTACAGAGACATAAAACCAGAGACAATGAAGAAGAATGAACTCAGAAAATGAATGAAATCTCAGATACCTCTAACCAGGATCTATCATCTATATAGAGAGAGATGAAGAATACAACCTACTCAAAACTGTTACAACAGAATCCAAATAGTTCAAACTACTTAAGTCACTTAACTACCTTACTGCTAATATAACCAACTCAACAGCCTTTAACTGTTTTTGTTAACCTACTCAACAGTCTTTAACTGGGTTCCTTAACATTACTTGGGAAGAGGTTGCTTGTGTTCTTGAATCAACACTCTCATCAGTGAGAGATCACTTGCATATATTGAGTGATTCTTCTTGAGATCGGTGCTCTCATTGGTGAGATAACACTTGTATCTCTTAAGTGATTTATACTTGTCTTCAAGAGACTTGTAGTATCATTATGTTACCGGCCTACACACAGGACCTAATACATACTTAACAAAGTCTTCAAAGAAATCAGCCTAACTGGGCATAAGGACTTGTGAGGGATAGTGCAAATCTGCAGAGAGACAAGGGTTTTACCCGAATTAGATTGTATCCCAGAGTAGGCTTGGTCACAATCTCTTGCACAAGTTGGGAGGCCTCGATTACCTTCAAGAATTGTGAAAACAACACCTTCTAGTTTCAGCTGAACTGGGTAAAGAAAGATGAACTAACTGAAGAAAATTGTTATTCTGTAAACTTTGAATTTCATGACTGAAATACCTGCAACTACACACTCACCTGCAACTGCACACTCGTGACTACTGTTTTTGTGACTGGAATCTCCTTGACTGACTCATATATTCCATGACTGAAGCTTTGGCGAACAACTGCGTATGTGTGAACAGTGATGGTCAATTGTTAATTTCTTCCCCCAGAATCAACATGTGCATAAACTGTCAGAAGTCACCTGTTTGATCAGGGTAAGGCTGAAGCCAAGACAATCAAACCATGTTTGAGAAGGTGACACTGGTACTCCTTAAGGCAGCCTGCACAACCCCCACTCAAAGGGAAAAAAATTAGGTGAGAATGAATTTCATGAGAACCGTGAAAACGGCACCAGGGTGCAGACACATCAGCGCCGAAAAGTGATAAGCACCCCCCCAAAAAGTGTAAATCACTTTACGGTGCTGATGCGTCAGCCCCCCTGGCGCGGTTTTCACAGTTCTCACGAAATTCATTTACACACAATCCGAGCCCCCACTAAAAAGGCCAACAACAACCAGAGGGAAAGGCTGGAGTGAGGGAAGGAAAATTCCCACAACTGAATGAAAAAAGATAAGAAAGGTTATTAATGAAGCATTTAGGTGCTTGAACGGATGAGCAAATGTAATTCTATTTCCCCACCTTCGGATGTTTTTTCGGTTTGTCTTGTAGGAGAACAACAGTTAGCTTTTATTGAATGGCATATATTTGCACCTCTCTCTGGGTGGGTGGGTGCCATATATGGAGAATTCAATGTAGTACAGAAAACTGCAGCTTCAATATAAGAATAATAAAATAATTTACACTAAGAAACAGGAGAGTGCAACTGGAAAATAGTAATTAGGTACTTTTAGTCACAACTCAGAACAGTGCAACATATTTAAAAACAAAAGAAAATGTAACTGGAATCTCATCAAGCAGAATCCTGAAGGTATTAACAAAGCCAATAAAGGAAAGAATCAAGTCAAAGGACTGATTTGAGCAACAATACAGTCAATCAGGAATACATTGTTCAAGTACTTCATCAGATGTTGAGTACGATGCTGCAATGTATGAACTATGCTCAATATACTACATTACATTGACTAAGGTTCCAGCACCCAGTACATTTCATGATTCCTTTGATGATGCTGATGGAACACCTGACTGTGTACCAATCTCATAGCGCAAACTGTTTTCTCTTCTGTAAAGGACCTTGGCACCCTGAAAAGTCAATATGTAAGCTTTATTTGATATGCACCTCACATCAATGGTGAAAGAAATATTGTTATGCCTGTTTTTTGTGCATGCATAGTTCCCAAATGCAGGTTCACCCATATCATCTAATTATGAGACCAAATTTAGGCAAAAAAAATGTTTGAGCCCCTCCATATAAAAATTCTGCAAGGGAAATCAAATTTAGAAAAGTAGGGACGTTAGATTCACTCTTCAAATGATCTATATGTAATCATGTTGGCTTTTAACTAATTCATTCTTTCGAATTTTAAAGAGCCCGAAATATCTATTACCAGAAGGAAAAGGGGAAGGTAAAACAATTTTTTTTTTCTTCTAAAACCTTTGTGGTGGCAAAAAAAAGCGTTGATGTCAATTACCCATTGATCTTTCACACATGAGACACACAAACCATTTTTTTCCTATTTTCTTTCCTTTTGCTTGGGTAAGCTGATTTGAACAATAAACCTCATCGTTGCGATGCAGTACACTAATTAAACCACGGACACCCTGCAAAATATTTTATTATGTTTAGTCAACAAAGTTAGAAAAGGCATATGATCTTCACATGGTCTTCATTGACCTAGAAAAGGCATATGATAGAGTATCAAGAGAGATCACTTGGTGGGTTTTGGATAAAAAAAGGGGTCCCAAGTAGATATATTGACATAGTTAAGGATATATATGATGGAGCGATAGCTAGTGTTAGGACAACGGGGGGAGAGACAAATGAGTTTGCGATCACAGTAGGGTTGCACCA